>WTXD01000087.1:0-88800 GCA_022496205.1 Gloeopeniophorella convolvens | reverse complement strand
CAGGACCACAGCACGCCGCGCTGAATACGACCTCAATGATGTCGACTCATTCGCATCTTCCTACGAGGACTTCCAGAGCCCTAGTTGTCCGTGTGGTCGAACGAGCGGACGACCCTTCGGCCATAACAACGCCAAACCCAAGTGGAAGTTCGACCAATGGACCAAGAACTGTCCAAGCAACAAGATCACCGCGAGATCAAGACATCTTCAGGAAAGAAGATCGACCGCTCAACCACGCTTCCAACCCCGCCCAAACAACGGGAATCAAGGAGGTATAGACCACGACCCCGCAACGATGACGTAGTACCAATGGACGTCGACTCATCCAAACCGACACGATCAATACCAATCCAAGGCAAACCGAACAAAGGGGTCCACGACTATCCGAAGAAGAACGGCAAAGGTACTTTGCCGAAGGACGCTGCTTCAAGTGTGGAAATCGAGGCCATATGTCTAGGGCTTGTCCCAAGACACAAGGACGTCCTGCAACGGCTCGCAAAATCACGACCAAGGACGAGGCCAAACCACCGTACTACGACCAACGTCAACACACTCCTACCCCGCCGAATTCGCAGCATATATAAACAAGGCTTCTATCGAAGACAAAGAAGCATTCTGCAAGGTTCTTTATGACGACACGGAACTCAAAGGGGAGGATTTTTGATAGGCTCGGGAACTTCGATCCTTCCACGAGCCCTCTTCAAGACTGATGTATTTGTACCACTAGACAATGCAATTCGAGTCTTTTGGCTATACGAACATCAGAAAACGGATCGACAGCGTAGCACTCATCGACAGCGGTGCTACAGACAACATAATAAGCCAAGAACTGGCTTATCGACACCACCTACCACTACAAGTACTCCAACGACCGCGCGTTATACGAAACGCAGACGGAACCCGAAACAAGGCGGGAAGCATCACCCACTTTGTCGAACTATTGGCCACCGCTTCAGGGCGAACTCGAACACAGAAGTTCTATGTGTCAAATATTGGCAAAGAACAAATTATCCTCGGATACCCCTGGCTCAAAGCGTTTGAACCCAAAATCGAGTGGGCCAAGTGCAAACTAGCAGAAGATGTACATCCCATATCCCTATCCACCCCAGACGCCCATCGCGCGCGAGTGGTCCCTTCAGTCAAAAAGGGAGGAAGGCGAACCAAATGGAAATACCACGTACAAAGTGGCACAAGCCTTAGGGTCGCGGGAGTCGACCCAATTTCCCTGGAAGAAGGAGACGAAGTATACCTGGGGATACCACCAACAGAAACCACCGTCAATCGCATCTCGCAAGCACAGCAGATGGCAGAGGCAGCAACGCCTATCACGACAACCAGTATTCCCCCGGAATACCAGCAATACCACAAAGTCTTCAGCGAAGAAGCGGCCCAACGGTTCCCTGATCCCCGACCATGGGATCATGCAATAGATCTCAAAGACGACGCACCCCCGGAACTAAATTGCAAGGTGTACCCACTATCGCCATCGGAACAAGAAGCCCTAGACAAATTTGTCAAAGAACACCTCGACAAAGGCTATATTCGATCCTCCGGCTCCAAATACGCGTCACCCTTCTTCTTCGTCAAGAAAAAGGATGGAAAACTACGCCCAGTACAGGACTACCGACGACTAAACGAATACACCATCCGGAATCACTACCCTCTCCCCCTCATCGAAGAACTAATCCACAAGGTCCAACACGCAAAGATCTTCACCAAATTCGACGTACGATGGGGGTACAACAACATCCGAATCAAAGAAGGTGACCAATGGAAGGCAGCGTTCAAAACCAACCGAGGACTATTTGAACCCATGGTCATGTTCTTTGGATTAACGAACTCGCCCTCCACCTTCCAAACGATGATGAACGAAATCTTCAAGGAAGAAATCGACTCCGGACTGGTGATCATTTATATGGACGATATACTCATCGCAACCCCGAACGACATTGAACTACACCGCAAAATGGTACACCGAGTACTCGCCAAACTACAAGACAACGACTTATACCTAAAACCGGAGAAATGCACCTTTGAGGCGGACCAAGTAGAGTATCTGGGAGTGGTAATCGACGGAACCGGACTAGCCATGGACCCGATCAAGGTCAAAGGCATCGCAGACTGGCCAGTACCCAAATCGGTCAAACACGTTCGAGCCTTCCTAGGCTTCGGTAACTTCTACCGCCGGTTCATCAAAGACTTCGGGAAGATCGCACGACCCCTTAATGACCTCACGAAGAAGGAGAACCCCTGGCACTGGGAACAACAAGAACAAGACGCGTTCGAACAACTGAAGCGCGCTTTCCTCGACAAACCCGTCCTACGACATATAGATCACGACCTTCCCTTTTTCTTAGAAACCGACGCATCCGCGTTTGCCACCGGAGCGGTCCTATCCCAAGAGAAGGAAGACGGCAAGCGACATCCTGTCGCATACTACTCCAGTTCGTTCACACCCCCGGAACGAAATTACGACATCTATGACCGAGAATTGCTGGCGGTGATCAAAGCACTCAAGGAATGGAGACATCATCTCGCTGGAGCGCTTCACCCAATCACAATCCTTACGGACCATCAAAATCTCTTGTACTTCCGACAAGCTCGGAAGGTAACAAGGAGACAGGCGCGCTGGCATGAAGAACTAGCCGACTTCGATTTCGTGATCAAACACGTACCTGGACGCGATCACACCCCAGCAGATGTGCTATCCCGACGACCAGATCACGACGACGGGAGTCAAGACAATGAAAATACTGTCCTCCTACCAGAGGAAGTATTTGTCCACTTTGCTGAACTCCCGCCAGACGCAACACTAGAAGAACGAGTACAATACCAACAACGACAAGAACGAACAAGTATACCCCCACAATATACGGAGAAGAGTACCGGCTGGATAGAAAACGCCCAAGGAGCACGATGGGTACCCAACGACAAAGCGCTTAAACAAGAAATCGTGAGACAATATCACGATCGACCAAGCGCCGGACATCCAGGAATCCACAAAACCCAAGAAAAGGTCAAACAACATTGGCATTGGGTAGGAATCAACGAATTCGTGCAAAAATACGTACAAGGATGCGCCGACTGTCAAAGGATGAAAGTTCTGACTCACAAACCAAAAGTCGAACTTATGCCGATCGAACCAGAACGACAGACTACTCCCTTCCGACACGTCGCAATGGATTTCATCACGAAACTACCCAAGTCCAATGGTTACGATTCAATATTCGTGGTAGTCGACCACGACAGCACAAAAGGAGCAGTGTTCATACCCTGCAAAGAAGCTATGACGGCGACCGATGTCGCAAAACTCTACGTCGACCACGTCTTCCGACGGTTCGGTCTACCGGCAAGCATCATATCCGATCGAGACACGCGGTTCACCGCACACTTCACCAAGGAACTCTGCAAGAAGTTGCAGATTAAACAAAAAATGTCCACAGCCTACCACCCACAAACGGATGGACAAACTGAACGAGTAAACCAAGAACTCGAACAGTATCTCCGATTCTGGGTAAACGGACGACAAAACGATTGGGCAGATTGGTTGTCACTCGCCGAGTTCGCGCATAACTCAAACCAACATTCCGCTACGAACAAAACCCCATTCGAAGTCATGATGGGGTATCGACCAGACGACACCGGAAGCACAGCCGGAACATCACGATTACCAGGAGTCACCGAGCGACTCCAACGAATTAACGACATCCGACACGATGCACATCTCGCCCTCAAATGGGCAAGCACGAGAATGAAAGAACGAGGAGGAGGAACGACCCCCTCGTTGCAAGAAGGTCAACACGTGTGGCTAGAAGGCAAGAACCTTCACACAGCGTACCCACAGCAAAACTAGCACCACGCCGCCACGGACCATTCAAGATAACGAAGAAGTTATCCCCTGTCTCTTTCCAACTCGCCCTTCCCACTCATTTTCGTATCCACAACGTGTTTCATGCCTCGTTGTTGACGCCATACAACAAGACGACCGAACACGGACCCAACTTCACACCACCGCCCCCTGACCTTATCGACGGAGAAGAGGAACAAGAAATAGAAGCCATCCTCAACTCTCGTGTTTTCCGCAAGAAAATCGAGTACCTCATCAAGTGGCTCGGCTTCCCAGACGCCGAGAATGAATGGATTCCAGCAAGCCTCATACATGCACAGGAGGCAATCGAAGCGTTTCACAAAACGCACCCCGACGCACCAGGACCGACCCTTTATCCCACGAAGCAACGAGGACGTCGCTCTTAAAAGGGGGGGTAATTTCTCATCTTTTCGTCAGACTCCCCGGTCTACAACAACTCGAGCACTTTCCACTATGTCTTTCACCTTCAACAACACCGACTACGACGCCCTGTCCACCGCCTCCCGTACTCCCTCCCTGCCGTACATCCCCCAGTCCCCCGACTATGTCGTGTCTACGACAATCGACCCTATCGTCCTCATGCAAGCCCCCACTACGTTCGACTCTCCCCCCTCTCCAGGCGGAACACCCGTATCCGACGCCCCACTCCCGTTCCCCCTCCTGCCACAGACCCTAGCACCTGGCACGCCTACATCGCCTCCTTCGACGACACCGCTGAGGTTCACGAGGCTACGGTCCCAACCGAAGAAGAAACCCAGGCCTACAACGAGGCCCACCTCGTCCACCATCTCCCCCTACCCCAGACGCGGAGCGCGAACGCCGAGAGTCGGCCGAACAAGAAATACTCCGTGAAGACGACGCCATGGAGAAACTCATCCAACGCGCCGCCACCATCACCATCGGAGCAATGTCGCTCCATCTCCCGACCACCCCTTCCCGGTCGAACTCCGCTCCCTCATCGTCCAGTACGCGCTGGACCAGCTCAAGGAGGTAGAAGACTGGTTCAACCTCCCACAAGAACGCGTCCAGTATCTCCTCGACGAAGCGGACCGGACGGACAACGCGGTATTAACCGGTACCTCACTAGGGCGATCGCGGAGTTCCAGCACGACCCCCGACTCAGGGGGTTCACCAAGAACGAGGGGGAGCACGCGCTGGAGTTCACCATCACCGGACCCTACGGGGACATAGTGCGCCCCCGCTATTATAAGCTCATCGACTGTGCTGAACCGTACTACCTCGCACTCGCCACCGCCACGTCCTACGAGGTGTGCGTTCCGTGTCTCGCGGAACCCCACCCCGGCATCCAGACCGCCTTACGCGCGGACTTCTACTCGGACCTCGTAGCGTCCGAGCCCCACATGATGAGTCGCATCCGCCAGCTCGCTGACCCCGGTGTTATGGGAGACATCCACCGTCTCCAGACCTTCCACCGACAAATCCGGGCAATTGACAACGAGGTCAACGCGCTACAAGAGCAGCGCTATCGCCTCGCCCGTGACGTCGACCCAGTCGTGGTCCGACTCGAAAACGCCTCCATTGTCAACCGCGCCCACCTGGACAACATCTATGTCACCACCGGACATCGACGCCTCAATCGCACCCGAGCCCGTGCGAGCTCCAGCTCTAGCGGTGGATCGATCAGGTTGAACCATTCGGCAGCACCCAGTAACGAGCGAGGGACGCCACGCCGTCGTCAAGACCCTTATCCGATGAGGGACAGCACGGCCGTCGTCACGCACGGGCAACCCCCTCACCTTGACATCTGAAAGCTGGGGCTTTCATCCTAAAGCGGGGGTAATGTTACGGCTCTACGTACTGCCCTACTATTTTTCTTACTTTTTCCTTTTTCGTACGGTACGCGCCTCGTTCTCGCGCTACGCCGCTCGACTCGTCTCCTCGTTCCCGTACGCCGCATCGCCTCTCTGACTCCTCGCGCCTCGTTTACGACTACAAGGATCCCTCTCCTTGCCTTATGCAAACCTTTCCTGTACGATACGGCAGTGCACCGTCGAGTATTTAAGGACAAGCTCGTTCGCTCTGTAGACTTAAGCTTGTCCTCCTGTATTCTCCAGTACAGTAGCTACAGTGCGAATACGAGTCCCTTCTCTCCTCTATCCTCAGTCCGAGCGACCCGATTGGTCGCCTATCGTCACCACGTCCCAGCCCATCGAAGAGGATCCACGCGGATCCACGACTCTGACTCCAACAGAACCCTTCGTCGCAGCAAGTCCCGACTGGGAGCCCCGACGCGAACCCGAACCGTCCGTGCCCAGCGACGACGATTCAACGCCCGAACCCGAGTCGCGCACGAACGTTACAAGGTGTCTATCGGGGACTCGCTTAGCCTTCTTGGATCATATCACCAGCTGGGTGAACAACCCCTCATCTCCGCGTGCGCTCGTGCTCTTCGGCCAGGCGGGGACGGGGAAGTCTTCGATCGCAAACGAGATCGCTCATCACTTCAACGAGACTCGTCGTCTCACCTCTTCATTTGTCTTCTCACGCACGGAACGAGTCGGGCGTGACGCCTCCCTCCTTTTCACTGGACTCGTCCACGACCTCGCAGACCGGTACCCCACATTCAAAATGTCTTTGTGGAAGGCCATCGAAGCCAACACGTCCCTTCGGCGTGGCGCGCAGGATTACCACACCATATTCCAGTCGATGCTGCTGGAGCCGCTTCGAGAGGTGCCGTTGATCGGTCCCATTTTGGTCGTCGTCGATGCGTTGGATGAATCTGGCGACGCATCCGGCGTGGCTGGATTGCACACCTTCCTTGCTGGCAACATCCACAAACTCCCTTCGAACTTCCGCATCCTCATCACCTCCAGGCCGGAGAAAGATATCGTGAGCGCATTTGTTGAAGCGAAATACGTGGCCAATCTGTATATGGACGATCGACGCCTGTCTTCTGGTACACACGAAGACATTCGCACCTACATTCAGGGGCGCCTCCCCTCCACTGTGTTCCATTTGTGCGGCGAGGAGCTTGCCGCCAAGGCAGGCGGTTTGTTCCAATGGGCGGCTGTCGCATGCGACTATATCCAACGCCCACCCCCGGTCTGGAACAAGGCGAATGCATAGGTGACGTCTTGCATCCTTCTCCCGACCGCGAAGGCCTCAACCCTCTGGACACACTATACGGCACGGTCCTTACCAAGACATTCAGTCGCGACTCGGTTCTACCTCGATTCCGGTCTGTCATGGGCCTTCTTCTGGCGTCGTTCGAGCCTCCTTCAATCAACTCCATTGCTCGTTTGTGCGAGTATACGACGCCACCAGCTCGTCTGGGCGAGGGGTCTGTTCGTGCAATTGTCGACTACCTTGGCTCATTGCTGAGCAACGTCACGCTACCCGATTCATCTCTCCCCATCGTTCCCCTACACACGTCTTTCCGTGACTTCCTCACCGATCAGAAGAGGGCTGGCAAGTTCTGGATCAACATAAGCGATGCTCACCACCAGTTGGCGAGCGGAACATTTGGTCTCATCCATAATAAGGCCGGCCTCAATATCTGCCGTCTCCAGTCATCGCATCAGCGCAACTCAGATATCTCGGACCTCCCATCCCGCGTGGCCGAACACATTTCACACGCCCTATCCTACGCCTGCCGCTTCTGGGCGGCCCACCTCCAGCGGAGCACTCCCGACGCAAGCCTCGTCGACGAGGCCCAATTATTCTTCAAGAATGACTTTCTTTCTTGGTTGGAAGCCCTCAGCCTACTCGGTGCTGTGAATCTTGCCTCACAAGCGTTGTCGACCGTGAAAGCCTGGGAGGCGCAAGCTCACAAAGACGTGAGTATTCTCAGACACTTCATCTGATACCTCGGTAGATCTCATGAGTTATTTCTATGACAGTCAGCGTTGACAGACCCGCTGAAGACGCTCGAGGCGTGGACCCACGACGCTGCCAAGTTCGTGCGCTATTTTGGGATGCCCATCGCACAGAGCACTCCACACCTTTATCTGTCCGCCCTCCCATTCGCCCCGGAAGCATCGGTTATCTCCCAACATTATGCAGAATTGTTTCCGAGAACGTTCTCTCTGCGTCAGGGGAGGCCGTCGCATTGGCCAGCACAGGAAATGGTTATTCATGTAGGCGGACAGTGCAATAGCATGACAATGTCGCCAGATGGACGCCGTATTGCCTCAGGCTCGGATAACGGGACAGTCCAGATCTGGGACGCAGAGACAGGACAGGCTATTGCGAGTCCATTCACTGGACACACGAACTTCGTCACCTCTGTCGCGTTCTCGTCGGACGGTCGTCGTGTTGCCTCAGGCTCACGTGACAACACATTCGGATCTGGGACGCCGAGACAGGACAGGCCATTGCAGGTCCATTCACCGGACACACGGACTGGGTCGCCTCTGTCGTGTTCTCGCCGGACGGTCGCCACGTTGCCTCAGGCTCGTACGACAAGACAATTCGGATCTGGGACGCAGAGACAGGGCAGGCCGTCGCAGGTCCATTCACTGGGCACACAGATGACGTCAGCTCTGTCACGTTCTCGTCGGACGGTCGCCGTGTTGCCTCAGGCTCGTACGACAAGACAATTCGGACCTGGGACGCCGAAACAGGACAGATGGCCGTAGGTCCATTCACCGGACACACGAGTCGTGTCACCTCTGTTGCGTTCTCGTCGGACGATCATCGTGTTATCTCAGGCTCGGACGACAAGACAATTCGGATCTGGGACGCAGAGACGGGACAGGCCGTCGCAGGTCCATTCACAGGACACACGAGCCACGTCACCTCTGTCACGTTCTCGCCGAATGGTCGCCATGTTGCCTCGGGCTCGTGGGACAAGACAATTCGGATCTGGGACGCCGAGACAGGACAGGTGCTTGCAGGTCCATTCACAGCGCACACGCACGCGGTCACCTCCGTCGCGGTCTCGCCGGACGGCCAGTTTATTGCTTCTGCCTCAGCCGACAAGGCGATCCGGCTGTGGGTTGTCAATCTTGGGGATCCTACAGACGCGTCCACGCGACCGCATGTACCTCGCACTCCGCTCGACTCCGCGCATGAGCCCCCGATGGCGCTTCCTCGAGCTTGGGTCGACGCCCGAGTCGTCCCAGTGGCAGCACCGCCGTTCCGGACCTGTGGGAGCTGGATGAGGAAGGCTGGATCCACGGGGAAGATGGTGCACTGCTCATGTGGGTCCCCGAACCGCACAGGGCTGGCCTGCGCCATCCGTGCAATGTGTGGGTCATTGCTCCGAATGAGACTATCCTAGATACGTCGAATTTTGTTCATGGGACTGATTGGATGAATTGTTACGTAGGAAAACAGAATCGTACGAAATCGTAGTGGTAACGCTTCCCTGTATTTACTGTATGCAGTATGACGGTGCGCTCCATGTGATGTAAGGAACTAGTTCCCTGGTAACGCCTGGCGTGAGGGTCAAACGAAGGCCAGTCGTAACCTGTTTGGTAGCGCATATACGCCACGTCGTACCTGGCGCCGCCCATGTCCGTATGAAATCCAAGGATGTCAATTTTATATCTAGAGTCCGGACGCGCTACAGTTTGGACTCGCAGCAGTCGCGATGCGGTCGACCGTGGCGTCCGCCGCATCGGCGTCGATGTCTGCGTTTGCGTCTGCGTCCGCATCGAGCTCCATGCCGAGCATGTCGTCCATGTCAATCGTCGCGACGTGCGACGCCCCTGCGAGCACACGGTCCTCTTCCGCGGCGGCGGCCCCCACCAGCTCCTGCCCGCCATTCGCCTGCTGATCCTCCTCGTCTTTGTCGGCCTCCTCGGAGACGTCCAGACCGAACCTGCGCACAAAGTCAGGGTAGCCATGGGCACGGGCGGGCGTCGCGGGGGGCGCGAGCGATTGGTCCGTGCGCGCGCCGGGGTCTGAGCGTGCGTCGGGCTCACGGATGGCGTCCGAGCCGAGTGTGGCGCCGGGGCCAAATGGGTTGAACATGGTGTTGTTAAAGCTGAAGTACTGGTGCGGTAGAGTGAATGGCGTCGCGGCGAGAGAGAGGCTATGGTCGTGTCACAGCGGGGCCGACATGGTAGGCGGAACAGGGGCCACCGGAAGGGGAAGGGGGTTGACCGGGAGCATCGGCGGCGTGGCGGCGTTGATCGGGTGGGGTGGGAGCTGTGGCAAGACGGACGCCGAGTGCGACTGCAGGTTCTGCGCCTGCTGCAGCTTCTTGAGCTTGAAACACAAGAGCGCGGGATCCACAGGGACAATGTCTATGCTCAGAGTTGGCGAAAACCCTCTTTGACCGTGATGAAGCACGAACGACTCACGGAGGCGGCGCGGGCGTGCGGCGCGTGGACGTGCGGGACGCTGCTGCGACTATTCGTGCCCGTATCGACGCCCAAATTCTCGAGCCTTTCGTCGGTCAACTTCTTGGCCCCGTCCCACGCAGGCTGCAGTCAAAATCAAAACGGAGGCAGAGGCAGAGGAAACACATAACGACATACCCTGCCTGACAAAATATGTCCAGTCTCCGGAAGCTCAAGCTGCTAGTGATCCTCGGGGAAGATATCGTCGGTCACCGTTTCAGGTGGGTGGATGTCCTGTTGAGAGAGGACGAGGTGCTGCAGGACGGGCGTGCGCGCGAACGCGGGGTGCGTCCTCAGCGCCTGGCGCGGTATCTTTCGGAAAGCTGACGTTGCACTTTCTGGCGATTTTGTGACCGGGCAGTAGTTCTTGCCAGCGCTGCCGAGCTGGGCCTTGGGCGGGCCTCCGATGCTCATCCTGGGCTGGCAGCGGTTACACCGTTGGAAGGGCGTGAAGGAGAGTGTCGCGTCCGTCGACCGACACGAACCGCGCGGCGTCGTGAGATTTTGGGAGCCTGCACTCAACGCGATCGATCACCCGACTTCACATGTCCTTCAACATCGATCAGCACGAGGATTCAACTCAGCACCTCCTGGCAGCACACGGACATTGTGGAGTAACTGAGAACCCCTACTCCACGCTGCCACGTCGCCAAGTACAGTTCTCCTGATTCTGGACTACCTCAACCACAAATAGCAGTCCCAGTAGTAGCAGGCGAAGAAGTCTACGGCAGGTCGTCAAAACTGACCGGTGCGCCCCCCTCCGAGACATACGCGCGGGCCATGTCACTGCCCGCCACGCTCAATGGCGGGTCAAGTGTCGCGTTCATCAGGCCCGGTGCGTCCTCCATCCATCTTTGAGTCATGCACGTCAATTCATGATTCCAGTGTAGACTTGGGTGGCCCTTCCAACAGCACGGCCATCGATTCCCTTCCCGATGAGTTACTTCTGGAACTTTTCAGCGCGTACCGCCTGGACGACCGCTATACCTGGACCGATGGATACGGATGGGTTCCTCTCACACATGTGTGTCGGAAATGGCGGGGCGTCATACTCGCATCCGCGGTGCGCCTCAACCTTGGCCTTCTATGCGGCAACGGCACACCTGTAGCAGACCTCCTCGAACGCTGGCCACCCGATTTGCCGCTCTGTCTCAGATACGATTCCTCCCGGCACGCACCGATGAGCGTTCAGGATGAAGAGGTAATGTTTCTCGCTCTTCAGCACTGCGACCGCGTGCGCTCCATGGTCTTCAACGGGTTATCGCCTACCTTGTGGCGTAGCCTGATTGTATCTACAAACCAATCATTTCCAATCCTAGAAAAACTCGCTTTTCAGGACACAGATAACGTAGACCTTGTATTCCCTCAGGCATTTTCAGCGCCTCGTCTACGCTCTCTCTTCCTGGACGCTGTCCTACTTCCGACCAAGTCTCTACTGATCAGCTCAACCACCGGTATCATCGAGCTTCGATTAAAGAATATCCCGGTGACTTCCTACTTCTCCCCAGAGCACCTTGTGGCGCAGACGTCAAATTTGTCTCGATTAGAGACGCTTTCCGTCAGCTTCAGATCCTCCACGGCAGCCCTCGACACCCGGAGAACGACCCCAGAGCCTCACACACCCCGCGTGGCCTTTCCGAAGCTTTGTTACCTGGAATTTGAAGGTAGCAGCACCTGGTTGGAAGGCTTCGTGGGTCGGATTGCTACACAACACCTCACGATGTTGATAGTTATCTTCTTCCACCAAACTACCTTTACTCTCCCTTGCCTATTGCAATTCATCGACATGAATCAGCGCGCGGCGTTCGGTCCCATTATGCTCACCTTCTACAACAACCGCGTCGACATCTCCACACTACCCGATTTCGAGGGTCGGCTGACTAGCCCCATCAGACTCAACCTCGTGGTTCTCTGCGATCAGTCCGACCGCCAGGCCGACGCAGCCACACAGCTCTTCCGCACACTCCTTCCGAAATTCGCGGCCTTGGAGAAGCTCGCGCTGATCGCGACGCACGCCGGTGTCGGGTGGGAAGAGGCGCTCAGCGTCGCGCAGTGGCGTACGCTCCTCAGGCTGTTCCCCGCAGTGCAGACGCTCTGGCTCGGCAGCGAGCTTTCGCGGCAGCTCTCTGATGCCTTGCGCCCCGGAGAGGGCGCGCCGCCAGTCCTCGAGCTGCTTCCCGAGCTGCGCGAGATCATGGTGTCGGACATGGACATCTGGGTCCACTGTCTCATGGTACGACACCAATTCGAGGGCGTTCTTGATGCGCGCTTGCGCGCAGGGCGCCGCGTCAAACTCTGCTTTCGAGAAGAGGGGTGGCTCGAGCCTCCGTACGACTCCGACTAGACGAGGAGCCGGGGTCTGGTCGGTGCCACGCTGGCACGCGTTTTTGGTTGCGCATGTAGTCAGATTATGTGTGATACTCGGATGACATGTATGAATACGAGGCAGAATGTATAGACCGTCCATCAAACGCTAACACCAGACCCCCCGACCGACTGCTAGCCGTCCAACCGTGTCAGTTGAGGCTCTGCAACTTCATCCACTCCTTGTCGTTCGCATTGAAGTCGACGCCCTTGCCCTTCCACCACTCGCGCGCGCGCTCGCCGCCTCCAATCGCATCCTCGAGCGCCTCCTCGACATCGCACAGGCGGTACTGCACCGGCAGCCCGCTCCGGTCCCACCAGTCGAGCACCTCGGGCCGGTCATGCCGCGTCGCGCCGACGAGCACGTCCTGGTCGAAGAAGAGCTGCAGCCCGCTGCCGAGCCACCACTGCAGCACGTCGACGCGCCCGTGGCAGCTCGCGTGGTACAGCGCCTGGCGGTCGTACGTGTAGTCGAGCCCCGAGTGCGCCCACCACGCGAGCGCGCCGACGTGCCCCGCCGCGCTCGCCGAGTCCATCACGCGCCCGACCTTGAGCGCGAGCCGCGGGCGCTGCGCGCGCCACCATTCGAGCACGCCCAGCTGGTTCTTCGCCGACGCGTTCTCGAGCGCCGCCTCGGTGTACTCGAACGGCAGCCCCGACGCGAGCCACCAGTCGAGCGACGCGACCTCGCCTGTGCGCGATGCGCCGTCGATCGCCTCGATGGTGGCGCGCTCGTCGGGCGCCGGGATATCCTCCGGGTACTCGTGCCGCATCGACTGCCACCAGTTGAGCACGTCGATGCGGCCGTTATGCGCGGCTGTTATGGGAATCACGTGGTGCCGGAAGAACCTGGGGAAGAAGGCGCGGTAATGGTGGAAGATGTACGACAGGATGTGGATGTATGAGAACCTGACGACGAGCCGAGCACCGACCGAGGTTGGCGGTCGCGCTGTTGGGTCGCAGGAAACCAGTAGAGGGAGGTAGCCCGTGAGCAGGGCGTGATCAGTCGAGGACGCGCGTGCCCATAGCAGGGGCTGAGGCAGGGACGTAGGAAGGCCAACGGCCTTGGATAGTTCCCAGTCCCCAACGTGGTCCATGATCTCGGCCATGACTTCGACGGGCAGGGGAGGCAGCCGTGATGTTCGGCTGCGGGCAGTGCGATGCGAGGCAGATCTCGACCTCGTGCCGTCGGTAAAATTGGGCGGACCAAGAACGGACGGCCCGGCTATAGGGCTCAGCGTTGTCGACTGATCTGGGCTTGATGGGACGTCTAGCGAGGGTTTTGTGTGGGGGCCGCCAGCCTTCACGTCGTTGCCATCGGAGTCGAAGTGAACGTCCACCGGTGGGAAGGGATATAAGCGCAAATCGTGATGCGCGAGTCTGCATGCGAGCTCAAGCTCGTTCCCGGTGGTGGGCAGCGATCTCACAGAGCAAAACAGGTATAGCTGCTCGTAGGTTAAGCGGCGGTACGCATCGTGTACGAGATCGGCAGAGGACGGAGAGAGGGGGAGGTGGGGAATGTCTTGATGGTTGATGGAGCGAGACTGAGGGGATACCAGTCAGTAAGTGAGCAGATGCCCCTGATCAGCAAAATCGACGTGCTCGGACAGAAATGGCATGGCTAGGCTAGTGGGCGAGCTAGCATCACTGGATCAAAGCGCCGAACACAAACGCAGCCACAGGCGCTGTCCCGGGATAGAGTGGCTCACCTCGATGTCCGAGTCCGACCAACAGCTCTCGCAGCTCTCCAACCCCGATTCCGCCACGGATGTAGGGCGCATCTGCACGGATTTTGGGACCATCTGCGAGCAGAAAGCCCAGATATGGAAGACTTGCGTAGAGAGGGGAGTGCTGGGAAGGCAGATATCGAAAACTGGGGGTGATTTATAGCGACGCTGATTGGCGGGGGCGCAGTTGCGTACGTTGACGAGAGCGCAAGGGGGTGAACAGAGAGTGGAGTGCTTGAAACGTAACAGTCGATGTTCCTCTGCTCAAACCCAGACCTGGCCCCGGCATCTTCCGGGCCGCCCGGAGAGCGCATTCTCGGCGCTCGCTGCCGCCCGTCACTGCCTCGACGAGACTGTAAAGTTAAACTCAGACCTTTTTGACGCTCTGCCTTAGGTTTTAGGGTGCGTCTTGGGGGTCACACGCCTCCGCCAAGTAAGCAGGGCCACCAACTGTAGACTTGGAGCCCCTAGTGGCGCACGTCTGCTGGCAATCCCCCTTTTCAGTTACGTAACTACGCCCTGGAGTTGCCTGAGGGTTTGATTGAGATATGGCGAAGCACAGAAGCACTACACCGCTCATCCAGCACCAATTGTATACAAGAACGTATTCATTGCCTTCTCGTTCTCAGCGCGTGCGAGTAAGTAGGATACACAATAAGCAACTCACAACTTCGCAGCTATATCCTTCAGCTCGGGCACTATATCGCTTCCCCTCCCTTTCGTCAGGTAATCTCGCGCATTCGTCAGCGCCCGCACCTCCATCTTCCGCTGCGAGTCGCGCGTCTCGGTGCCCATGTGAGGAAGCAGCGTCGCGTTCGGGAACTCGAGCAGCCGCGGGTTGACTGCTGGCTCGTCAGGGTACACGTCGAGGCCGACCGCACCGAGCTGCATGGCGACAGCGAGGGCGTCAGCCAGCCAGCCAGGATGCAGAAGAGAGGCGTGCGGCACGCACGTGGCCGTCCTCCAGCGCTCGGATGAGCGCGCCTTCGTCGATGACCTTCCCTCGCGCCGTGTTTACAATAATTGCGCGCGGCGCAGCTTGCGGATCATCTCCTCGCCGACGAGGCCCTCCGTCTCCGCGCGCAGCGGGACATGCACGCTGAGCACGTCCGCTAGCCCGAGGAACTCGTCCAGCCGCTCCGCGCCAAAGTACTCCGCCCACGCGGGCGCGCCCTCGACGGGGCGGCGCGAGTGGTACACTACGCGCATCGGGAACGCGTGCACGAGCTCCGCGAGGCGGCCGCCGATCCCGCCAACCCGAGCACCGCGAGCGTCTTGCCCGTGAGGTCGTACGTGTCCGCGGACGAGACGTCGTGCTTCCAGCGCCCTGCGCGCAGGCTGCGCTCGCCCTTGCCGAAGAGGCGGAAGCACGAGAGCAGGAGGTACAGCGCAGTCGTTGCAGTAGCGTCGTCGACCGCGCCGGGCGTGTTGGACACGATGATGCCTGTGGAGCACAGGCGATGGCGTCAGCGCGCGCGAATGAATAGATAGAAGGCAGGCGCGGGAAGCACGGAGTGGCACGCGCCTCTGTCCTTGCATGCGTTGACATCAATTTGGTCGTAGCCTGCGCCGTTGTGCGCGATCCACCGCACGGACGCGGGGAGCGCCTCGATAAGGGCGCAATTGAACACGCCGATGTGGTCGGCGGACGAGTTGTCCCTGTAGATCGCGACCGTGCTGGCGTACTTTCCTCCTGGCTCCAGATTGGCCAGCAGGTCTGCGCGATCGGGCGAGTCCATGCGCTGAGAGAGAGAGAGAGAGCACGTCATGTGTGGTCGGCGAGGAGGCACGCAGGTGGGCGATTCAAGTACACTCACGACCACCTCGGCTATGCCATCGAAGAGCTGTTTCGTCTCTTCGTGCGCCCACACAATATCACCTGGCAAAGAGGCCCGGACGTGAGCGATAGGTGCGTCGTGTGCCGCGCAGCACACACACCGCAGATCAAAACGCGAGGTAGCGGCATGACTCCAGAGGCACCAATGAGGCGCGAACGAGAATGAGAATAGATCAAGAACGCGAGGATGAGAGATAAAGCTGGCTCCCAAGCCACTCCTTATATGAACGACCGAGGCAGCCTCACTCGTGACCGTCTCGAGGCGGTTGGGCGGACCGCACGGTATGGGCAGGCTTGAGAATGTGAGCCGATATCTCGAGCCCCCCTGCGTACGTTGCGTCCCCAAGAGCTGGGGAGGGAGCACCCTCGTCGCAAATTGGACGATAGCTGAAAAACGTAATGAACGCAGCTGCAAAGCTCCTGACGGAACCGCGGTACCAGGATTGGCTGTCCACGTCAGGCGGCGCCGAAGCTGGATGGACCCTCTGAGATCACCGATGCATCTAAACTGGCAGTACACAAACTGCTTTTTGGAGGGTGACGTATATTCGAACAAGAAAGATATAGTAAGTAAACTATCAGCCCGGGTCGCCAATCGCCATAATAGATGTATGCGGCGTCCGCAGGGCGCTACCCGACATAATCTACTCTACTTGTTGCTGGCGCCGCCGTAACGCGTCTTGCGGCCCCAGTCAAAGGGAACATAGCGGTACTTGATCATGTGCCTGTGGCGTCCGGTCAGTTACGATGGTGCGGGATGCGTGCCGGTGCGTTTCCACTTACTGCAGTTGCCTCCTCATAGTCAGCACGAACAAGACGCAGAAGTACATCACGAGGATGGGCCAGTATACTGGGACGTCAAATACTGCCGAGAACGTCATGAAGAACGAGATAAGAGTTGCGCGTGTGGTCGAGAGCCTGTGCGCGGCGTGGCGACGGAAATTAGAACTCTCGTGGCCAAGGGCGTAGCGAGGAGGAAGACGTACCAGAACTGCCATTCCGGGAGCCGGCGGACGAACGGGCGGAATTCGTCGTCGCGCGAGCTGGGGAGCGGCGACCGTACTTCTTCCTCACCGCCCTCCTCCAGCTCGTCGGCCATCAGGTCATCCTGAAGAGATGGGTCGAACTTTGGCTGCAAAAATGCGAGCAGGAGGTTCAGGAGGTAGATGGCGTGTGCATCTGCAACGATTTCGTCAGAGTTGGGTGAACATTCCGGCATGCGCTCGCGCCAACTCACAGCAAACTGGGGTATCGGGTCAGCCATGGGTCAACCCGGGTGCAAAAAGCGGGGTACGTACCGATATACCACTGCATACGACGAAAAAGGTATCCGCATACGTCAGCCGTGGGTTTCTGGATGTGCAGAACGGACACGTACGCCCTGGGCCAGCACGATACGCAGTTCAAATACTGCGATAGTCACGCCCGTCCCGATCCACCGGTAGAGTACGTAGGGTGTGACACGGTCAAGGGTCTGCTGGTACTGCCGCTTGATGCGCGCATATGTCGCGGGGATGTTCTGGAAGGAGGCGGAGCTCTCGTTTGCGGCCTCTGAGGAAGACATCATATGTGGGCGTTATCGAGGTGGAGGTTTCGTCGCCCGGAGTGAGTAGAAAGTTTCTCGTGTTTTGGGTATTAGAGGGGGCTTAGGGTAGCCAGGAGCGAGGGGAGCTACTGCAGGGGGGCTGAGGGTCCAAGACTGCGCTTTGAGGGTACTGAAGAAACATCCAACCTGAGGCTGTTCGCCGCGACGTGTCGGATTGCTGACGTAAGTTTCCTCTTATCCTATTCGATATCACAGCGTGCGTGTTCTGACCACGACAGCGAATTCGACGAGCTTTCGGGGAAACCCGAGTCAGTCGTAGGCTGCGTTCTGTGCGATACGGCGGACTCATGCGTGCATCGTCGACGTGGTAGTCTTCCTTACCCGCGGAAGCAGTGGGACCGGTATCTAATCCGCGATGAGCGCGCCCCCGCCCGCCGTTTCTCACATCGTCGAACACATCCTCACACAACTCCCGGCTCCTCCGCCCTCCCATCCCCCGGGACCCCGCCCCTCTTCGTCGCACTGCAGGGCCCGCAGGGCTCAGGCAAGACCTTCCTCACCGAGCGCGTCACGCACGAGCTCGCGAATTCCCACGCGCTACGCGTCGTCGCGCTCTCCATCGACGACCTCTACCTCCCGCACGAGCGCCTCTTCGCGCCGACGCACAACGCACTGCTGCGTGGGCGCGGGCAGCCCGGCACGCACGACGTGCCGCTCGGGCGCGCTGCTCGCCGCGCTCAAGGTGATCAACACCCCACCGCCCGCCGCCGGGCCGAGCCCGGGGGCAGCGGCAGCGAGCTGCGAGTGCCGCGGTTCGACAAGAGCCTACATGGCGGCGAGGGTGATCGGCTCCCCGAGGCGGAGTGGACACGCGTTCGCGGCCCGCTCGACGTCGTGCTGCTCGAGGGGTGGTGCGTTGGGTTCTATCCGCAGACGCGCGGGAGCGTCGAGCGGCTCATGGCGAGGTGCCGCGCGGGCTGAAGGCCGGTTCGACTTGTCTCAGGTCGCGCTGGAGGATGTGTTGGATGTGAACGAGCGGCTGGCGGAGTACGTGCTCTGGTGGGAGCTGTTTGATTGCTTCGTGCAGGTGCGTATGTGCGCGCGGGTGTTGTTGTGTCTGTGGTTCTGATCGTTCGTTGCGTTGGTAGATCGCGCCTGCGAGGTCGGTCCTTATGTGCACATATACAAGTGGCGTTTGGAACAGGAACACGCGATGAAGGCGAAGAACGGCGGGAAAGGCATGACAGACGAACAAGTGGAATCGTAATCTCCAGCTACCACTTGTTAGTTGTCAATCGCACTGAAACACTACCCGCAGGTTCATAGATCGATATATTCCGGGATATCATTTCTTTGGTATGGGGATCGAGTCAGGAGGACACGACCCACATACGGGGTCGCGTCTGTGTCCCCCGTGGTTGCCGGGCGAGGACGAGGAAACTACGCAAACGTCGAAAGGAAAGTTCTTGCGCATCACAATTGACGAGGATCGTCAGGTGGTAGATATCGCGAGGCATTAGAGGAATGTATGCAACAACAGCCTTGTATGTTGTATGGCTTGTATCCTCTCCAATTGACATACCAGCACAAAACGTGTCGAATATGTTCGAGAAATGATTGATGATTGATGAGGGTTTAATCAGAGGGAACGGCGACGCGCACAGCGCCGCGCGCCGCCACGAGACTAGATTCGCGCGGCCGATACATATGATATACGATGACGACTAATAGATGCTAATTTCGGGGGGATGTCGATGAGTCATCAGGTACTCTGACTCAGAAACCACCGCTCGGGTCCGTCGCAGTGGCAGATATCGTCGTACTTCGATTGGCATCATGAGTGGGCCTCAATCTACACTGCGCAGCATGGCGCTAACAAGGCTCTCGTCATTAAACGTACATAGGCCACTTCTTCTACTCAACCACCATGGCCAGTGGACCGCCGGCCTGCTCGAAGCTTCTGACCAGCATCCGTTTCTTCGCTTTCCCTCGGGGTTCGAAGCCATGGTGTTGTCGACAAGTGCTGCTAAAGCACCGGTACTAGATGATTACATGTAAGTACCATCACATTGCGTGATCCTCTGTGACGTGTACGATTCAGGCTTACATCGGAACTTTCTAGGTCAAGCATATGGCTACACCCCCTCCTCATCCCTTCATACGTCGCTTGTGCATCTGCTGTCGTGTTCACTTTCCAAACCTATGTCACTTACGGCCTCAGATCCAATCGTCGTGCGCGGCTCGTTCCCACTCCCGACTCGGATGCGCCCTTCTCTCCTGGTCTATCCGACTCTGCCGGGCTACTTGCTGCGTACAATGACCACGTGAAGAAAGCCGGGGGTTCAGTCTTTTACTTCAAACTCGCACGTCTCCTTGGTGTCATCGGGTTGTTTGGCCTGTACTTGGCCGGTTACTATATTCTTCACAAGCGAAGCTACGACGAGAGTATTGTCAAGGAACACGGGGTCATCGAACTCGCGCTCTGCGCCGCATATGTGAGTTTCTCCGAAACGCTGTACACTCTACTCCTGGGCTGAATATTACTTGTAATGTCATAGCTCTACGCGAGCATTCTGTCGTTCTTCACGGTAGTTACTGCTCCGGTGCTCTCTTCGACGGCCAGCAAACATCTCAGCGTCGTTCTTTTGGCCACGTTGTTTTATACATCTATCGAGACATCTGGCCTCTGTTGACTTTTACGCTGGTACCCGCTGATCGTGCCGAAGGATCGCTCCTCTGGTCCAAGATGGCTCTGCTCGCATTTGCAGCGGTTGTCATCCATTGACGGTACCACGTCAATATACTCCGTATGATCCCAAGGTAGGCATCAGCGAACGGGTTGAACTTCCAATGTGCACTCACATAACATTCAGGATCCCGCACCTGTCCCCAATCCAGAGCAAACCGGGTCGATCTTCTCGATGGCGATTCACAACTATCTCTCCTCACTCATATGGAAGGCATACCGCGTACCTCACCTTGATCATGATCAGTTACCTCCCAATGCGGACTACGACAGAGCTAAGAACCTAGTGGATAGAGCCTTTCCTGTGAGCTTAGACCAGATTCGGTTGTGATGCCTTACTCAATCAACCTAGAGGATCGACGAGTTCTCCGGCGCCAGGAGGAGACACCTTTTCTGGGGTCTATTGAGCGTTTTTCGTACGTTTGCATCCCCATATCTTTGCGGGAGATTCTCAAGCATCTTAGGGTCGGAGTGCGTAGTCATGTTAATTGTACTGGTGATAAAGGTAGCCAAACCGCCCTACCGTTCGTCTGGCTCCTGAATGCGCTTCTTTTCTTTGTCCTATGAAGGTCCTCTGTGCGTTCCTTGGCCCTCTCGCGATCAATCGGCTCCTGAAGTAAGAGCTCGTCCACACTCATCGCCCATTATTCACGCGCCGTTCCGCGTCAGCTACATCGAGACCGATGGACGAGACGCCCTTGTGCGGCCATGGGTGTGGATCGCCGGATTGGCTGTTGGTCCAACCCTTGGCGCAATGACGTTGCAATGGTATGGCTTTTTATCGGTATGTCCTGTTCCTTAGGTAATTGGCTGTACCAAGCACGAACTCATTCTCGCTGAGACGGGAATCTCTGTCCGCATCGAAGGGATCCTCACTCAGCTCCTATTTGAACACTCTCTTCGCCTGCGTGTCAAAGCGGAAACCAAGCAACGTTCATCTTCGTCTCAGGTCCCAAGCGTTGAAGCTACAACGCCGGCAAGTGACTTGGAGGCGGATCCGGATGTCGTGGAAGAAAGTGACGTCGCCGCGCTCAGCACGTCTAGCAACAGCGAAGGTGATACTAGTAATAGCGTCCAGTCGTCGAGCATCAAGGGAAAGCAGAGAGTAGGGCCCAAAGATGTGGGGGCTGTGTCAGCTGAAGTACCCACCGCACCTGTGCATGACGACAAGGGCGGAGACTTCGCTGGGAAGATCATTACTCTTGCTTCTGCTGATCTTGGGAACATATCCGACGGGAGAGATTTCGTGTTCTTTAGTGCGTCTTAAGTCAAAAGAGGTATCGTTGGTCTCATCCGCCCGTCTTCAGCGTTCTATGCACCATTGCAGATCATTATCTCTGCCTGTTTCTTGTATATCATTCTAGGTTGGAGGTGCGTTGCGGGCTTTTACGACCGTGTTTCATTGTTCTCACTCTTTGTCACTATTCTGATTCTTCGTTGCAGTACGTTCGTCGGCGTCTTCGTCATGGTCGCCCTTGTGCCTCTCCCTGGGCTCATGGCCAAGCTTACCCATACAACTCAGCAAGAAGCCATGAAGAAGGTCCTGTCTCAGTCGACTATGTTGGCATGTCTGTGTTCTGATTTCCGCTCAGACAGAGGTCCGGGTGCAGACTGTTACCGAAGGTGATGATTAGTCACGTATCCTTCATCCCGTTAGATGTCTCTTACCCCCGAGTGCCTTGCAGTCATGGGCGTCATGCGCATGATCAAAATGTTTTCCTGGGAACCGAGGGTTGAAGAGAACATCAACAGTAAGCGCAAAGACGAGCTGAGGTGGATCAGGAGGCAGAAACTATTGAGTTTCTTCAATGTCATGCTCAAGTGTGTACAACCTTCTCCTATACATCCGGAGGATATATTCAACTTTGTATGATAGCTATACCATCCCCGTGATTACTGTGAGTCCTTCTCTGGGGACAGTGTTGGCGTTGTACTGAACGCAGTCCAAGATGCTGGCCACGTTCATCACCTATGTATGTACCCTCCCTGGCTCCCGGAACGCTGCCTCGATTAATCTTACTCTCTGCGCTAAAAGATTGTCTTCGCGCGAGAGGCCCTCACTCGTACGTCTGTTGTTGTCGAGGCATTACGACGAATCTAACAGTGACCCCAGCATCCAAGGTCTTTGCAGCTCTTTCTAGTGCGTTGTGAGTCAGTTCCTTTGCAGCACCGATCTTAGTCCTCCAATAGTCTTCGATCTTATGCGAGGACACCTTCTCGACATGTTCTGGGTCTTACCCGGACTGATCAACTGTACCTACATTTACATTTTTTGTCCGTGCGTCATCTCATGCCTTGTCATAGCAAAGGTATCTCTGGATCGCTTCACGGCATTCATTCGGGAGGTACGTCTTAACAAGGTATCGTTGGAAGGACTCTGATTTGTCCGCCCCACAGGCCGAGTTCCTCGATGAATACGACGCACAGCTTCACGGCTCAGCCACCAACGTACTTGCGGCGGCTCCGTTGAGTAATGAGGTGATCGGGTTCAACAATGCAAATTTCATCTGGTCCAAAGACGAGGCGATTGGCACGTTGACACCATCCCAGAAGCGATTCGTCCTGCGCGTTCCAGATGAAGTGCTCTTCAGAAGACATGCGTTCAATATGATCATCGGTCCGACTGGTTGCGGGAAGACATCCTTGCTCATGGCTTTACTCGGCAAGTTCATCTATCCGTGTCAATCTAGGATACGCTTACATCGATTGTAGGGGAGATGCACTTCATACCTACGCAAGTGGATTCGTGGTTCCACCTCCCGAGAGCGAATGGGGTTGGCTATGCTGCGCAGGGGTCTTGGGTACAGAATGAGACAATCCGGGTACGAGTGTTATATGCAACCCTGGTGTTCTGCTCTGACCTGCCCTAGACTAATATCGTATTTGGCGCACCATACGACGAAGAGAGGTACAAGAAGGGTGAGCCCATGAGTATCCTTTCCAAGACCACGCTGATTGGGATGATAGTAATCTACCAATGCGGCCTTGAGCAAGATCTGTCTTTGTTTGAGGCGGGAGATCTGACGGAGGTCGGTGAGAAAGGCTTGACGTTGAGGTGAGTCATATTACGCTTTCACAGAGCTAATCTAATGGCGTTTCGGCCGCGTGTAGTGGTGGTCAGAAGGTTCGTGATCGCCTTCTATATAGAACCCAGACGTTCTAATTCAGCTGCAAAGGCTCGCGTCACTCTCGCCCGCGCGGTTTACTCTTCAGCGGAGATTCTCTTGCTCGACGATGTGAGATTCATCGTATCCTATCCGTCACGCGTCAACACCCGACTGATCGAGGCGACCAGGTTCTAGCTGCGCTTGATGTGCACACCGCGAAATGGGTTGTCGACAATTGTTTCAAGGGCGACCTGATCAAGGGCGGACGGTGCTTCTCGTGGTGAGCATGCTTTTGTCGCGACACCAATCTGCGCCATTGAAGTTCGCCGGTAGACACACAATGTGGCTCTTGTCGCCCGTAGCTGATTACGTGATATCGCTTGGTGGTGACGGTCAGATCATGAGCTGCGGAACAGTGTCCGATGCACTTTCGAAGGATGAACATCTGTCTGCTGATGTTGCTAAGGAGGAAGCTATGTTGGAGAAGAGCGAAGAAGAGCTGGACGCGGAAAAGCCCGATGAGGCTGCGAAGACATCTGCAGGCAAGCTGATCCTGGAGGAGGAAACACAAGAAGGGCACGTCAGCTGGCAGTCGCGTACGTACGCTGTCTTGGTGTTGCCGCGTCTTTAACTGAACATGCGATCTTTCAAGTGCAACTCTTCTTCGGCGCTTTAGGTGGAAATCACGCCTACTTGTTCTGGTTCGTGTACGTCGTTGGAACGCTCCTCGCGCACTCGTCTATGATGCTCGAGACCTGGTTCATGGGCTATTGGTCCGGACAATATCTCGGGCGTGATCCCGCCGATGTGTCCCTCAAGTTGTGAGCCCCCAAAAAATGCAATATCATGTACGCGTTGCTGATGTCTCTTTCAGTTATCTTCCTATCTACTGCCTCATCGTCGCTTCTACGGTTGCACACTTCACGATAAAATCCACGAATTATGTATTCGGTACAGTCAGGGCGTCGGCCAGTATTCATGAGAAGCTTATCAATTCCATCCTGGGCACAACTCTCCGGTGTGTCTTTTTGTCTTCGGCAAAAATGCGGTCTGACGAACCCAGCTGGCTCGACAAGACACCTACCTCCCGCGTGATCGCTCGTTGCACCCAAGATATCCGCTCCAGTCAGTAGTACAATCACATATTACATCCGTTGACCTTATGATATCTTGCAGTCGACAATACACTCCCGGAAAGTTTCGAACGCATGGTCAGAGTGTCATCGAACATGATCATCAAATTGGCCGGCATCGTCTTTTTTACGCCCATATTCATTTTCCCTGGCCTTGTTGTTTTCGCAGTTGGAGCGTGGTGTGGTCAGTTGTACATGAAAGCCCAGCTTTCGGTCAAGCGAGAAATGAGCAAAATGAAAGCCCAATGCTGGGGCACTTCAGTGCTGCTATCACCGGACTAGGTAGGCGCTCATTTAAGTCCTCCAGAGTGTGTCTGACAGGGGGCCTGACTTTTCAGTCTCGATCCGAGCCTACGGCGCGCAGGAAGCCTTTAGGCAGGAATCGTACAATCGGATCGATAACTATACCAGAGCGGCCCGCATTTTCTACAATCTCAATTGGTGGGCGGATCGTTGCTTGCAACGACCTATGAGGATTGATGACATGCAGCTGGCTTGGTATACGCACGGAATGCCTCAGTGGGGTGTTCACCGCCGGTCTGGCGGCTTGGCTGGTCTACAGTCCCAAAAGCCATAGCTATCTTCCATCCGATACCGGCTTCTCTCTCACAATGGCTGGTCAGTGCTCGCTTGAAACTGTGTCCGAACGATGACTTACCGTCGTTTCAGTGGGCTTCAGTAGTATCATTGTCTGGTTGGTCAAGGGGTTCAACGATTTTGAAGTTAGCGGCAACAGGCGAGTTCAGTATATCTGTGTTCCGTGAATGGAGCTCAACAGACAACACAGCTTGGAGCGCATGAAGTCGTATATCGACATCGAACAAGAGCCCAAGTCTACCGAATCCGGAAAGCCGCCTGCATACTGGCCGTCGAGCGGCGACCTTCATGTCGAAAATCTATGCGCACGCTACTCTCCTGTACGTTGCTCTCCCTCGGTGTATCCAACCATACTGACCAAGACCGACAGGACGGTCCTGAAGTGCTGCACAACTTGTCCTTCCACATCAAGTCTGGTGAACGTGTTGGTGTTGGTAAGTAGTCGGAACTATCCATCGATGTGAGTCGCCTGATCATGGCATGTCACATAGTTGGGCGCACCGGGAGCGGGAAGAGCTCGTTGACTTTATCGCTTCTACGCTGCATCATCACGGAAGGAGAGGTGTACTACGACAACATCCTGACCAAGGACATCAATCTACACGCACTCCGTTCGAACATCACGATCATACCGCAGATGGCGAGTTTCTCACCTTTCAACTGCTGGCGCATAGCTCATATGGATGAACATCCTAGCCCGAGCTCTTGAGCGGCACCCTGCGCGAGAACCTCGATCCCTTCTCGCAGTTCGATGACGTCACTCTGAATGGAGCTCTGCGCGCTGCTGGGTTGTTCTCTTTGCAGAAGGATGATGACGAGGCGCGGATCACGCTCGATAGCCAGGTCGCGAGTGGTGGGGGCAACCTTTCTGTTGGGCAACGACAGATTTTGGCACTTGCAAGGGCCATCATCCGCGGTAGCAAATTGCTCATTCTCGATGAAGGTACGTAATACGTGTTTGTTCCGAAAGGAGGCAGGCCCTCACCGGTACTAATCTCTAGCTACGTCTGCTGTCGACTATGATACTGACACCATCATCCAAAACTCTCTTCGAACTGAGCTGAAGAGTGACGTTACGCTAATCACCATTGCGCACCGTCTACAAACTATCATGGACGCAGACAAAATCGTAAGCCTACCCCCGGTCATCCTACGCATTCGTCTACTGACACTGTGTGTCACAGATGGTTCTCGATGCCGGTCATATTGTAAGCTTCCTTCCACGAAGTAACATAGCTACAGGCTCACTCGTGTCTGCAGGTCGAATTCGGAAGGCCAAGTGCGTTGTTGAAGAACAGCGAGGGTAGACTGCGTGCGATGGTAGATGAGAGTGGTGATAGAGATAGCTTGTATAAGATGGTGACCGAGAAGGAGCAGGGTTCTAGCGCGTCTGGAGTCTGATTCTAGCTCGTCACTATGCATATATCACTGTCAGACCTTCCTTTCACTCTCGAAAAGCATACTTATCCTTGCTAACGTATGTAGAGTTGCTCAAAGAAATGTTTGGGATAGATCGGGTCTAAAAGGGGCCTTTTGAATCTGGGAGACATCATGCTCGATGTGCCGTCAGGGCCCCATCGCGGTGTGGTCGGAGACTGTTCATGTTGGTACTTCGAAGTCACCGATGACCTGGTGACGGCGCCAACGAGCGCCGACAGTGACTCGGACGCTAGGCGCTGTTCGGTCCGGGATCCCCGGAAACATGGCCCGCCTTCCCGCCGCGCGGTCCACGGATTTTCGGGGGCATTCACTCCCTCGAGATGTTAACGCGAGCCTGGCATGCCCGTGCCTGCGGGGAAACCGTTCAGCTGGAAGGCCAATTCCACGCGCAAGGCTACCGCTCTTCCACATTCGAGCGACACCCTTCCAACAGCCCCAGCTCCAAGGGGCTCATGAAACCACTGTTGAAGGCACCCGACCCGGCGCAGCGTGTCAACGTTGCCGCAATTGCGAAACCCGTACGCCAGACCTCACAACAACGGGTACGTGGTGGGCCCTAGCTTGGGAGGGGATATGGAGAACAAGAGGTTGTTCTAAGGAATGCTTGTTCGTCGACGTCGAAGATTCCACATGCCATCGATAGCCCAGCATCCTTCTCTTTCCCCAGGAATCCCCCGCACGTCAGCCGGACCTATGCACCTACGCGCAATCATCCGCAACTTCCGTCGAATCGCATGGGGAGTCATCTGCCCGTCGGATATTCCGGTCAACAGCTCCTTTCCTTGCGTGTTCCCCAAGTGGTGAATCTTTCTTCTTTTTACTTCCTTTTCCCCCCGGTAATGTGGATTGCTCCCCATGTCCCGTCGAGGTACATATAAACCCCAGTGGAACCTTAACGGGCTCTAGATCGTCATCCACGCGCATTGCTGATGTGATCTCCTTCGTCATTCGGTCTCTGCAGGCGATCGTTATCGATGGCGCGTCGCGCAGCTTCGCGTCGTCTCTTTGTTCTGTCTTTTGACAGTCGATCTTCACCCTGCTTATAAGGCTGTATCAGGTAGGTGGCCCAATCACCACAGATCGCCCTCCTACCGTCCTGAAGCGCCTAGCATAGGAATCGCGAACTTTGCCACGGCACTCGCGCGCATTCACAGTGCGCTTTCTCTGTGAAGATAGCTCGGGCCGCGTGTGGGCTTGCGGAGCAATCGGGCTCCGCTGCGACTCCGGCGGATTTGGTAAGATCGCACGTCGTAGACTGGGATCACTCTATGTCTTCGACCATGAAGAAGACGCCTGTTTTGGGGGACACACAAGAGTAATAGCAGATACAGAGGTAAGCGTAGTTACTCGTCTGAAGGACCGGGCAATGGCTGATCATCAGCTTCTGTCTCATATACCCCAAGCCCTTCATTGCGTAGCCGTTTCCTCTGCTCCTTCGCCCAGTTGATGTATGGGCCCACCTCGACCGGCACACCACCCATCACCCTCGGGACCATGTACGCCTCGTACATGGTGAGCCACTTCATCTCCTGTGCGAGGCGCTCTTCCCGCCCTTCTTCGATAAGCGGGGGCAGACCCCTTCCGGGCCCCGAAATTGACGTGGCGGACGCAAGACTCACGCGTCCGAAGGCTTCCAGCACCGCTTGCAGAAGTACAAGTGCGAGGGGTGGCTGGCATCGGCCTCACAGTGGCGCTTGAAGTTGATCCAGTCTTAAGGGACCGGTTCCCGGGGCACTGTTGCACTTGAGGGGCCGCTCCAACTGGCCGTCTGGGTCCAGTTTCGCGACGGCGAAGATGCTCTGGCGAGGGGTAAGGAAGTGGCCTCTTGCCTTCTTCTTGAATGGTCGTCGCGCTCGGGAGCGCGACTTGGGGGAGGTTCCCGGCTGTGATGATTGCATCAGATCTCCAGCCGGGGTAGGGGTTGTTCCATGAGAGCCCTGCACGTACAGTGCCTCCGGCAGAGCTCTACATGGATTTCGAGGCGTGGTCGCGGGCACACTTGGTGCGCGAACAGCCTCTGGAATTTGTGTTGTTGTGTGGAGTCCGAGCGGCAGGCGCCTTTGGAACCCTTCGTTTGGGTCCCACCTGCTCGCGTGCTTCGGAACTCCGTGCCGCCGTTCTTTCGCGGCGGTTGTTGGCGTCTTGTCCTTCATCGTGTAGTGGTGGTGGGCTGATGGGACGAAGCGCATGATTGGTGGCGCGGCGTCACCGGGACACCGACCCCGATGCTGATGGCTGATGTCCAATGGAGGAACCACTAGCAGCAAGCCCGGAGGGCCCCGGGGGTGACCAGATGCTGCGCATGTGGTCATGCTGACTGATGCTTATCTGGAGGTGACGTATTAGCAAGTGTCCCCTCTCCGGGCGCCAAATAGCAGGAAACTACTCACTGTAGCCATCTGGGTCACCAGATCATCAATCCTGCGGGCCGGCCGGCCACCGGCACCTGCGGACGCGGGCGACATCGCTACAGTCGACGGTAGCGGGCATGTCTCGAGGCCCAGGTCAGGTGCGCCTTTGCCAAAGCTTCCTATCTGCTCCTGAGACACGGCTTGTATAGATCCTTGTCCAAAGTAGAGTGGCCCCGTTGCAAGGCAGGCGTCCCAGTCGCGTAATTTTCGCTGGGGAGGGCGTCGACATGCGGCAAAACCCCTGCGCCATACGGCGGCAAGGTGTTTGGTGGCGACGGGCTCGTATCGCTGCTGAAGGATAAGGCTTTGTTCAAGTTCAGATGCGTTCCTATGGTCTAGTGGCAGGCGATGGAACTTACGTTGGGTGGTACCGAGCTGGGGCTCGGAGACATCGTAGCCCTGTGCAATGTGCGCGTAGAGCGGCACTGTGGGAGCTCGGAAGGCAGCACGAACGGGGGTATCGAGGATGGTGAATGGGGAGGCCCTAGGCTGAAGGGCAGGAGGTGCTGGCGTGGAAACGTCCGCAGTTTCAGAGTAGGACCCATCGAGCGTCGGCTCTAAGAAAGCGGTATCCCAGCTCTGAGTCGAGGGGACGTGGAGCTGGAAGGGCTGATATACGCCGCCGTACGAGGTGCTGCCACTTGCGGTGGCATCCTGAACACCTGGGTGGAGTGCGGGTGGGAATGCAGTATTGTACGCGTTGTCCCGGTAGCAGTTATCGAACTGAGCCATGTTGTTGCCCGTATCGGGGTTGAATGCGTTGAAGTTGTCGAATGTGTTAAAGGTGGGCTGCATCTGAGTGTACATCCCGTGGTGATCTTCAACAAGTGGCTGTTCCTCCACCGGTGGTGGGTTGGGATAGTAGGAGGTGGAGAAGAAGTTGTGGGTGCTGGACGAGTGGTGTTGCATCGTGATACTGACTTCAGGGGTGGGGATCGTGCAAGAGCGATGGATGTGGGGAGGAATAGAGAAAGAAAGGGTCGTGCCCGAGGCTTTTATGGAGGCAGGGGAGCGTGCGTCAGTCCACAGCTGCCGAGTCCAAGCCACCGATACCGCTTGTGTCTTTCGCTTGTGCCACCTTATGGATCCTGAATGCACCCTTCCTTTGTCGGAGATTCAAGGGACAATAGATGGCGTTGGCGCATCCACGGAAAGTACAGACACGCTGATTAATCGAGTAAGTCCACGCGCGACTGCGGTTGGAGTGTCAGTGCTCCAAAGACACAGGTCACACGAGAGAAAGAGATTTCAAATCAGATACATGGTAGGACTCGGGGATTGCAGATACTTAACATCAACTTGATGTTTACGCTTCGCGACGCGGAATCAATTCAGGCGGCAAAAGCGGACAGGGCACCAGGGCCAAACAGAGGTCCATGCCACCGCAGTGACCAAGCGAAAGGGTCACGGTTGGACTGGACCTGCTCATGTGTGAGTGCTCAAGCGTAGGAACGCCGGGTTTAGAAGGCAAATGGTATGACATTCGACTATCACGTAGGTGCACATCGGGAAGCGAAGCCCGAGGATGTGGGAAAGCCGCGTCCTCCTGCCACGAAACAGCCACTGGCACTTGTTGCTGTGGTACACCCATTGATCTAGAACAGACAGACCGAAGATCGCTCGGTCTCGCTGCGCTCACGCATGAGTTCCAGTGAGAATGCCGAGCATCACCGAGCGATCATGTGTCTGAGGTCCTCCCAGGACGTCTCTGAAAGCCCTCGAAACTGCGGGTAAGAGAAAGCGTGCAGGACAGAGTAATACTCACAATAAATTTGAGGGAATAGCTAAGCTCGACGCGCTCGTTTCCTTCCAGTACCTGGCTGCGTCCAGAGCGTCGAGGTTCACACAATCTCGAACAGCGCATGTGGGGTGCTGAGTCAGAGCGCTGTGCTAGTACAGACAAGGGAACACGGCACAAGCGAAATTGGTGGAGCATTCTGGAGAGGTATCGTTGAGTAAAACTGATGGGGGATGTCCAGACGGTGCAGTTGGTGCGAGCGACACCTGACAAGGATTGGGCCAAGTAGGGTTGGCACGCATCCCTGTCAACAGAGTCAAGCTACCAATAGGGCGTCGCGAGGGCTCTCGCACATCTATTTCCATGATAAGTGACTCAGGGACATCTGAAACCAGAGAAGAGCTACCATAATAAGTGGGGCGTTGCGGCCGGAATGAAGTTTCGAGCCAAGGTACTGGCGACGACAAGGCATGGCCGTCTCTGGCGAGCTGGTAATTCTCACCTTCACCTCATCTACTCAGCCAAATGCTTTGAGGTCAGGTAATTTGTAATGCTTGATGGAGGGGTGATGAGCTCGCATTGGCGAGTCCCGGACTGTAGGGCCCCACAAAGCCTCGAATTGGGAAGGTATCCGATGACGAGCTAGGATGGACGGGCATAGGCCTGTCCCCAGGAATTTCTGGAATCGAGAAATTCAAAGAACGCGTTCAGACGGTAAATATGGTCGTTGGAGACCATTTGGCAGTGAAGTTGGCGACGTCGGCGGTGAAGACTCCTGAAACGCAGTAAGGAGCGCTCTGACGCCCTGATCTCGCGCAATTTGGGCAAGGAACGTCTGCGGACAGCACCATGAAAATGAGAAACGCTGCATCCTATTCGTGCCAGCGAAGTCGAAAGACTCGCCTTCGGAATAACGGAGACGACGCACCATGTCATATTGGCCCAAGGGATCGTAGGATAGACACAGCGGGAATGTAATGGGGTGACGGGCCCAACTTCACACGCTCGCTGCACTCGTCGGTGGCTACGCCGCCTCCACCGGGGTCGATCCGGGGAGGACTTGGTTCGATTCCACAGGGACCCTCTGTAAGGTTGTCGCTGCATCATGTGACGACACAGCCACAATTTCTCCCTCAACCATGGTGCCATTCACTCCGTTACACCACTACAGTACTCCAGCTTCAACGACACCGTGTTCAACCCGTTTGGCCCCAGCGCCATGCTCGCCATCCGCAAGCCCGACGCACGCTCGCACCCCGGCGCGCCCACGGATCAATCGCTCGCAGCCCCTGCGATGTCCGCGCCGATAGCCGCCCTGAATTTGTGCACGGGTTCGGTCTGGACGTCCCCGAAGAGCCCGACGAAGATGAGAAGGAGGATGAACAGGCGGATGGCGAGCAGGAGCTGGAGGCGACCGCCGCGGAGGAAGACTGCGTATGCGCAGAGGCGTAGCACGTCGCGATGATCGGCATGGACGACACGCTCGACATGGAGCTCGACGCGGACGCAGATGCAGACACCGTTGTCGATGGCATCACGACCGCTGCGCGGAGCCGTCCGCACTCGCGCCACGTGTCGCGCCTCTCCGCGGTACTCTTTTACGCTCGGTCGGCAGGCGCGCGCGCAGCGCTGAGCCCGAGGAGGACGATGCGATCGGCGAGTGGACGGGCTCGAAGGACCCGCGCACAGAGGCGACCGAGGATGGGTACGTCACCCCCGCCACGTTGCTGCCACGCGCCCGTACATGCTGACGGCGTGATCCCCTGCCCCGCCCTCGTCTCCTTACCCCTCCACCTACCTGCCCCCACCCTCTCCACACCAAACAGAACCACAGCCCCAGCCGCAACAACTCCAGCAACAGCAGTCTGGCGGCCACGAGCGCGGCCTGTCCTTCGGCTGCCCGCTCAGCGTCGACGCGCCCGAGTTTGGGCTCGGCGGCGCGTTCACGTTCACGCTCCCGCCGAGCGTGCTGGCGCCACCGTTCCCGTTGATTGCACCTGCACCCGCGCCCGCAGTGCCCGAGTCCGAGCCCGTGTGTGCACAGCAGGGCCGCGGGAGGTGCCAACAGCGCGGCTTGCGCGAGGACGATGCCAACGCGAGCGCGAGCGAGGGCTCAGCTGGGAGAATTCCGCGAGCCATCACGACGCCGCGCGGTCCGTGTCGGTCGACGGACGCGACGCGTAGCACATCCAGTTCGCCAGCGTGGTTCCCATGTTGCAGGTTCGTGGACTGGTCCTGGCGCCTCTGCGCTGTGCCTGACGGCTCTGTAGAACAAAACGAACAAGGTCATTAATCTGTATAAGGACACGCTACGTGCCGTGGATGGACTCACGACGTGCTCATACACCACTGAGGCCTTCACCGAGCTGCTCGGCCGCGTACAGGCTGTGGTGGGTACATGACGTAAAAGGCGTGCCACAGGCTCGCTGATGCGCTATTTCCAGATCAACCATCGTACCTCCAGGACCACGCAAATCTCGACTACCGGGTCGCCGAGCTCGACAAGAAGATTGAGGGCGTTCTCCTGCAGTGGTTGAAGCACGACATCTAGGTCTGGTGCGCCGAGTTCGACCGATCCGCAGACAGCGGCGACCTGCGGCGGGACCCGCTCCCAAGCTAGCGGCGCAGCGATAGGCAGCGCGGGGTGCTGGCTGTTCTCTTTGCAGAAGGATGATGACGAGGCGTGGATCACCCTCGATAGCCGGGTCGCGAGTGGTGGTGGCAACCTTTCTGTTGGGCAACAGCAGATCTTGGCACTTGCTAGGGCGCTCATCCGCGGTAGCAGATTGCTCGTCCTCGATGAAGGTATGGAAATGTGCTTGGTCTGAAAAGAGGCAGACCCTAACTGACCTCGAGCTACGTCTGCTGTCAACTACGATACCGACACCGTCATATAAAACTCTCTTTGAACTGGGCTCAAGAGTAACGTTACGCTAATCACACCATTGCTCGCCGTCTGCAGACTATCATGAATGCAGGTGAAATTGTAAGCCCACCCCCGGTCATCCTACGCATTCGTCTACTGACAATGTGTGTCAGATGGTTCTCGACGCTGGTCATATCGTAAGCCTCCCCCCACGAAGTAACATTGCTACAGGCTCATAATTACAGGTCGAATCCGGAAGACCAAGTGAATTGTTGAAGAACAGTGAGGGTAAACTGCGTGCAATGGTAGACGAGAGTGGTGATAGAGACAGCCTGTATAAGGTGGCGACCGAGAAGGAGCAAGGTTCCAGCGCTCCTGCAGCCTGATTCTAGCTCGTCACTATGGGTATATCACTGTCAGACCTTCTTTTCACTCTCGAAAGGCGTACTTATCCTCGCTAACGTATGTAGAGTTGCTCAAAGGAATGCATGGGAAAGATCGGGTCGAAAGGAGGCCTTTTGAATTTAGGAGACATCGTGTTGGATGCGCCGACAGGACCCCTCCGCGGTGTGGTTGGAGCGTGTTCATGTTGGTACTTCGAAGTCAACGATGACGGCGCCGACAGCTGTTGCCGGTGGGCAAGCAGAAAGTTACATAAGGATGCTGTTCGGTCCGGAGACCCTCGGCAATTTGGCCCGCCTTCCCGCCGCGCTGATTTTTGGGGGTTGTTCACCCCTTCGGCGAGACGTTTACACGAGGGCATGGCCGCGTGCCTGCGGGGAATTCGTTCAGCTGGAAGGCCGACTTCACTCGCAAGACTACCATCGTTTGACCATCGTGTAGCTCTTCCACATCGCAACACCCTTTCAACGGCCCCAACTCCAAGGGGCTCGTTCATGAGACCATTGAAGGCACCCGATCCGACGCAGCGTGTTGACATTTTTCTACGGAACCCGTACACCAGCCCTCACAACCGCGGAGAGCCCTGGTTTGGGAGGGGATATGGAGAACAAGAGGCAGCTTCTAGGGAATACTTGTTCGTCGACGTCGAATCTCCACACGCCGTCGATAGCTCAGCGTGCCTTCTCTTTCTCCCCAGGAATCCACGCGCACGTACGCGCAACCGTCCACGACTTCCATCGATTCGCACGGGGAGTCATCTGCCTGTCGGATATTTCCGGTCAACACGCTCCTTTCCTTGCGTGTTCCCCAAGTGGGTGAATCTTTCTTCTTTTTACTTCCTTTTCCCCCGGTAATGTGGATTGCTCCCCATGTCCCGCCGAGGTACATATAAACCCCAGTGGAACCTCAACGGGCTCTAGATCACCGTCCACGCACATTGTTGATGCGATCTCCTTCATCATTCGGTCTCTGCAGGCGATCGTTATCGATGGCGCGTCGCGCAGCTTCGCGTCTTCCCTTTGTTCTGTCTTTTGACAGTCGATCTTCATCCTGCTTATAAAGCTGTATCAGGTAGGTGGCCCTAATCACCACAGATCGCCCTCCTACCGTCCTGAAGCGCCTAGCATAGGAATCGCGAGCTTTGCCCACGGCACTCGCTCGCATTCGACAGTGCGCCTTGTCCGTGAAGATAATTCGGGTACGCGTGGCGGGCTTACGGAACCGTCAGGTCCGCTGCGACTCCGATGGATTTGCATAAGGCTCGCACATCGCAGACCCGGATCACACTATGCCCTTGGACCATGAAGAAGACGCCTGTTTCGGGGGACAGCGCAAGAACTGAAAGGCAGTTACAGAGGTAAGCGTAGCTACTCGTCTGAAGGACCGGGCAATGGCTGATCATCAGCTTCTTTTTCATATACCCCAAGTCCTTCACCCCGTAGCCGTTTCCTCTGCTCCTTCGCCCAGTTGATGTATGGGCCCACCTCGACCGGCGCACCACTCATTACCCTCGGGACCATGTACGCCTCGTACATGGTGAGCCACTTCATCTCCTGTGCGAGGCGTTCTTCGCCACCCTTCTTCGACAGGTGGGGGCAGACGCCCTTCCGGGCCCCGGAGTTGACGTGACGGACGCAAGACTCTACGCGTCCGAAGGGCTTCCAGCACCGCTTGCAGAAGTACAAGTGCGAGGGATGGCTGGCATCGGCCTCACAGTGGCGCTTGAAGTTTACCCAGTCTTTGAGGGACCGGGCTTCGGGGCACTGCTTGCACTTGAGGGGCCGCTCCAAGTTGCCATCCGGGGTCCAGGTGTCGGTGTGGGCGAAGATACTCTGCCGAGGGGTCAAAGAAGTGGTCCTTTCGCCTTCTTGAATGGTCGTCGCGCTCGGGAGCGCGACTTGGGGGAGGTTCCCGGCTGTGATCGTTGCGTCAAGATCCTCTAGCCGGGGTAGAGGATCGGTTCCATTCGAGCCCTGCACGTACAGTGCCTCCGGCAGGAGCTCTACATGGATTTCTGAGGCGTGGGTCGCGGGCACACTTGGTGCGCGACCAGCCCCTTGGAATTTATGTGGTGTTGCTGAAGGAGTCCGAACGGCAGGTGCCTTCTGGACCCTTCGTTTGAGTCCCGCATGCTCGAGGGCCTCGGGAACTCCGCGCCGCCCATTCTTTCGCGGCGGCTGTTTGGGCATCTTGTCCTTCATCGTATAGCCGGTTGCTGGGCTGACGTCGGACGAAGAGGCGTGGGTCGGTGGCTGGGGTGCATCGCCAGGTCCACTCGGCCCCGACGTGTGATGCGCTGATGCCCCGATGGGAGGCACCATAGATGCAGTAGACTCCGAGGGTGCTCGGGGAGTTGACTGCCTGGAGGTGATAGTATTAGTAAGCGTCTCTCGGTGCGTCCGATGTACAGGAAAGCCACTCACTCCAGCCATCTTGGGTCCACCAGATCACCATAAGTATGCGCCGTGCTAGGCCCGGCCACTGGCTGTTGTGGAAGTCGCAAGCCGACGTCACTGCTGTCGAAGGGCAGCGAAAGCAGTGTCGTGTCGTTGTATCCCGGGTCGGGTACGCCTTGGCCAAAGTTCCCCATCCGCTCCCAGTGCATAGATCCTCGTCCGAAATAGAGCTGGCCCCGCTGCGAGGCCGGCGCCACGGTCGCGTAGCTTCCGCTGGAAAGGGCGTCGGCATAGGGCAGGAGCCCTGCGCCATATGGCGGCAAGGTGTTCGGTGGGGATGGGCTCGTATCGGTGCTAAAGGACAGGGCTTTGTGCAAGGTCAGATGTGGTCCTACGGTCTGGGAGGTAATGGAACTTACATGGGGTAGTATCTGGGATGGCGAATGTGGCATCGAAGGCGGTCGCGGGAACGGAGAAGGGGGCGGTATGGAGGGCTGGAGGGACGGGCACGGAAAGATCTGCGGTCCCAAGGTAAGGGCCATCGAACGTTGGACCCGAGAGGGCGGTCTCCCGACTCTGGCGGGGAGGGGCGTGGAGCTGAGGGGGCTGGTAGTATACGCCTCCGTACGAGGTGCTCCCACTCGCGGTGGCATCTCGAACACCTTGGTAGAGCGCGAGTGGGAACGCGGTGTCGTACGCGCTGCTCGGGTAGTAGTTCTCGTACTGAGCCATGTTATTGCCCGTGTTGAGGTTGAGGGTGTTGAGGTTGTCAAAGGTAGGCTGCACCTGAGCGTGCATCCCGGGGCGATCCTCGACAAGTGGCTGCTCCTCCACCGGTGGTGGGTTGGGATAGGAGGAGGCAGAGAAGAAGTTGTGGGTGTTGGATGAGTGGTGCTGCATTGTGATATTGAATTCAGAGACGGGGACCGTGCAAGAGCGATGAATGTGGGGGTGGATAAAGAATGGGCGCGTTGTGCTCGAGGCTTTTATGGAGGCAGGTAGGCGTGCGTCAGTCTACAGCTGCCGAGCACAAGCCACCGATATCGATTGTGTCTTTCGCTTGTGCCACCTTATGGATCGTAAACGCACCCTTCCTTTGTCGGAGATTCAAGGGACAATAGATGGCGTTGGCGCGTCCATAGAAAGTACAGACACACTGATTAATCGAGTAAGTGCACGCGCGACTGTGGTTGGAGTGACAGTGCTCCAAAGACACCCGTCACAGGAGAGAAAGAGATTTCAAGTCGGACACATGGTAAGGCTCGGGGATCGCAGACAGTTTAACATTTACGCTTCGTGACGCGGAATCAAATCCGGCGGCAAAAGCGGACAGAGCACCAGGGCCACACCGAGGTCCATGCCACCGCGGCGACCAAGCGAAAGGATTACGGTTAGACCTGTCTATGTGTGAGTTCTCAAGCGTAGGAACGCCAGGTTTAGAAAGCAAATGGTATGACATTCGATTATCACGTAGATGCACATCGGAAAAGCGAAGCCCGAGAAGCCCGAGGACTGTGGGAAACCCGCGCCCTCCTGCCACGAAGCAGCCACTACCTGCTGCTACGGTATATCCATTAATTTAGAAAAGACCGACCAAAAATTGCTTGGTCACTCACACAAGCAACGAATCAACCATCCAGTCCACTCCCATTACTACAAATGCCATCTGAGTTGCCTGGCGCCACAACGGCCTCCAACTTTCCTCTCCCTGGACCGGGAGTCGATCTATCTATGCCAGAGCCTGCGCGTTCAGAACCAGTATGGACCCGTCGAAGCAGAAAACGTTTCTCTGAGGGCAGTAAGCCTCCATGTTTGCGTGGTGGCTACGAACAGCGTAGCGCGGTCGACGTCTTCACGTAGATACGAGCCTCGGCACTTCGCCTGGTCGCCGCGCTCACGCGTGAGTTCGCACAGAGCTCGATTAGCGCTGTGAGAATCGCTGCCCCAGTACAGAGAAAATGGAACAGCCCAAACAAGAATAGTTGAAGATTCAGGAGATGTACCACCGAGTGACGTTTGACGAGGCCGGGGCCAGGCACTGACCAGCGGAGTCGACACGCTCCCTTTCGACAAAGCTAGACAGCCATTCAGGAACCGCGAGGGCTTCCGCATACCTATCGCCATGATCAGCGACTCGGGGCCGTCTGAAACCAAAGAAGCTACCACAATAAATACGTCGTTCCGGTCGGGGACGAGGTCTGATGCCAGGATGGCGATGGTATCCGCCTAGTCCTCTCGTTCAATTCATCGAGACCGGGTGACTCTGGATGGTCGTTGAAGGAGATGTAAAGCCCAGTAAGAGGCTTGCGTTTGGCGAGTCTTGGACCGTAGGGTCCCCATAAGGCTTCGAATTGGTGAGGTGTCCAACACGAGCGAGAATGGACGGACGGGCCTGGACTTATTTCAAGGAAGTGTCGAATACCAAGGACCAGAAGACGCATCTAGGAGAGATGCCTGCAAGATGTCTGGGAGTCGTCGCAGACCGTCCGGCGTTGGCGTTGTCGAGGACGAAGATTGGTCATATGTCGGGCCGGAATGCGGCGGTGGCATCCGCATCGCGAGCCTCCGTTCCGCCGCACGGCGCTTCCGCCAACATCCTCTCGTGCTGGCCCCCTGCCGCGAGGGGAGGACTGGTGGAAGATTATCGGCTCTTACGGGGCGCTCACGCGGAGCGCTGGAGACAGCATCAATGTTCAAGTAAGTTAGGAAGAAATGCGTTGACACTGTCAGCCAGCAAAAAACACTCAAAAGCGCGGAACTAGCTATAGACAGTGACATGCCCTCGCAGTGACCGAACGCCCTCGTTGCCAGCCTTCTCCGTTTCTCCTCAGGTTCGTTAGGAGTTCACTGGCGCGCGCCCCACCTCACCTGGTCTCCTGCAGCTCGCCATGACCACCCAGCAGCATCAGTACCGCCAGGAGCCCTCGCGTCTCACCATTCCGCCGCCGTTCTAGGTCCAGCGGCAAGCAGCACTGGATCCCGCACTTTCCCCCCGGCCTTCCGACCGCGATCCACCACGGCTTTCCACCATCGGCGCCCCAAATGCCTATACAGGGCTCCTTCTTTCACCCTCCTTCTGCTGTTCCCAGCCGTCCCGTGGACCCTGCCCATCGTGCCAACCCCAGCATCGCCCTTGCCGCTGCCGGCATCCTCCCTCCACCGGGCATGCTGATGATCCTGCTTGGACAGGACCTCTCTTTCCCCTTCCATTAACAGAATCGCGACCAGCCCATGATGAGCACCGGAGGTCCGCCCAAGGCCTAGTTCGGCGGCGCCAGCAAGAACTACTGCCCGGTCCACAAGGTCGCCAGAAAGTGCAACGTCGGCTTTCCAGAGGAGACCGCTCCGGGTGCCAAGGGCGTGCTCCCGGCAGGTCAAGTCAGGGGAACATGCCGTTAGTCAGCGAAAGACGTTCGAAAGGACCGCGACGCCCTCGTTGCCAGCGAGTTTCCGGTCTCCGTTTCTCCTTAGCCTTCGCTCGTCGCCGTGCTGGCACATATCCCGCTTCACCTCATCCCCTGCAACTCCCCATGATCACTCAGCAGTATCAGCTCTCGTGTCTCACCATTCCGCCGCTGTTCGAGGTCAAGAAGCAGATCCCGCTCTTTTCCCACGGCCTCCCGACCGCGATCCACTACGACTTTCTACCATCGGTACCCCAAACGCCCATGCAGGGCTCCTTCTTTTCTCCTCCTTCTGCCATTCCCAGCTGTCCCATGTACCCCGCCCACCGCGTCAACCCTAACATCACCCTCGCCGCCGCCACCATTCTTCCCCCGCCGGGCATGCCGGTGATCCCGCCCGGACAGGACCCGGCCCGCTCGCGGGGCCTTCCTTCCCGCCCTTCCAACAGCGTAACCGCTGCCACCTAGGATGAGCATCAGAGGCCCGCCCAAGGCCCAGCGCGGAAGCGCCGGCAAAAACTACTGCCCGGTCCACAAAATCATCAGAAAGTGCAATGTCAGCTTTCCAAAGGAGGCCGCCCCGAGCGCTGCCAAGGGCACACCCGACGCGCGCCGCATTCGCCGTCCTGCACTGGCACCTTGTCCTCCTTGTCCTCTCTCAACAGGACATCCCCCGCCTGAAATGGCGACCAGCGATGTCTTCCCCGAGGGTCACTAGCGGTTTGACCTCTCGGAGATTAGACGTATTTTGCCAGGAAAGGTATGTCGTTCTGTTTACTTTGCCTCCGCCTCCGTTTCGAGTTTGCCTACAGTCTGCGTGGGACGAGGCCAAGAAGAAGTTGATCGACGAAAAGGTCGAGAAATTGAGGGTCGAAAAGGGCACGAACAGTCACAGCAGCATCCCGCACATCCACGCGCCGCACGCTCGCGCCGCCTCGATGATCGTCCGTATTCCATCACGGCCAAAGAGATTTTTTCGCTAACTCTGAGCATAGATATCGTCCCTTGCGGACCCCGCGCTCTTGTGTTTCAAGCTCAAGAAGCTGCAGCAGGCACAGACCCGCAGCCGCACTCGGCGTTTGTCTCGCCACAGCTCCCGCCCCACCCGTTCAACAGCGCCGCGCCCCCGATGGTCCCAGTCAATCCCCTCCGGATGGCCCCTGCGCCCCCTGCCGCGTCATCCCCCTAAGACACGGCCACAGCCTCTCCCTCGCCACGGCGGCATTCACTTCGTCTCACCAGTACTTCAGCTTTAACAATACCGTGTTTACATAGATACCCCGACGTTTTACGTGGGGTTCTGTACCCCGAGGTGCACGCTAATGGATTTCAAAAAAGAAAATCCCCCGTGTTCAACCCACTCGGCCCCGGCGCCACATTCGGCTCGGACGCCGTGCGCGAGCCCGACGCGCGCTCGGGCCTGACGCGCCCACGGATCAATCGCTCGCGCCCCCTGCAATGTGCGCCCGCGCCAATAGCCGCCTTGACTTTGTGCGCGGTCCGGTCTGGACGTCCCGGAGGAGGACGAACAGGCGGATGGCGTGCAGGAGATGGGGGAGGCGGCCGCAGCGGAAGAAGGCCATGTGCTCGCAGAGGCGTCGCATGTCGCGATGGTTGGCATAGACCACATGCTCGACATGGAGCTCGATGTGGACGCCAAGGTCGACGGCATCACGACCGCTGCGAGTCCAAACTGTAGCGCGTCCGGACTCCAGATATAACATCGACATCCTTGGATTTCATAGAGACATGGACGGCGCCGGGTACAACGCGGCGCATACACGCCACCAGCCACAGGTCACGATTGGCTTTCCTTTGACCCCCACGCGAGGTATTTTCTTTTTCTTTTTCAAATCCATTTGCGTGCACCTCGGCAACGCCACGTGCCACCAGGGAGCTAGTTCATTTCATTATGTGGATGGGACCGCACCATCATACTGCGTACAGTGAATACATTGAGCGATGACACTATAATTTTCGTACGATTCTATGGGTTTCCCGTGTAACACCTCGTCCAGTCGGTACCGTGAACAAAATTCGATGTATCTAGGGCAGTCTCGTTTGAATGAATGACCCACGGATTGCGCGGGTAGCGAAAACCAGTCCTGTGCGGTTCGGGGATCCACATGAGCAGTCCACCATCTTCCCCGTGTATCCAACCTTCCTCATCCATCTTCCACTGGTCCGGAATGGCGATGCTGCCACCGAGGCGACTCGGGGGCCGAACTAAGCTCGAGGAAGCGGCATCGGGGGGCTCGTGCGCGGAGTCGAGTGGAGTGGGAGGTACATGCAGTGGCGTGGACGGTTCTGTGGGATCTTCAACATTGACAGCCCACAACCGGATCGCCTTGTCGGCTGAGCCAGAAGCAATAAACTGGCCGTCCGGGGAGAACGCGATGGAGGCGACTTTGTCCGTGTGCCCTGTGAATGGACCTGCGACCACCTGTCCTGTCTTGGCGTCCCAGATCCGAATCGTCTCGTCCCACGAACCTGAGGCAACGTGGCGGCCGTCCGGCGAGAACGCAACAGAGGTGACCGTAGTCGTGTGTCCAGTGAATGGACCTGCGACCACCTGTCCTGTCTTGGCGTCCCAAATCCGAATCGTCTTGTCCAATGAACCCGAGGCAACGTGGCGACCGTCCGGGGAGAAGGCGACAAAGCTGACCGAATCCGTGTGTTCGGTGAATGTATCTACAACGACCTGTCCTGTCTTGGAGTCCCAGATCCGAACTGTCTTGTCTTCCGAGCCTGAGGCAACACAGCGACCATCCGGCGAGAACACGACAGAGGTGACCCAATGCGTGTGTCCGGTGAATGGACCTGCGACGGCCTGTCCTGTCTTTGCGTTCCAGATCCGGATTGTGGCGTCCCACGAACCTGAGGCAACACGGCGACCGTCTGGTGAGAACGCGACAGAGGTGACGTCACCCGTGTGTCCGGTGAATGGACGTCCAATGGCCTGTCCTGTCGCTGCGTCCCAGATCCGAATCGTCTTGTCCAATGAACCCGAGGCAACGTGGCGACCGTCCGGCGAGAACGTGACAGAGCTGACCGATCTCGTGTGTCCAGCGAATGGACCTGCGACGGCCTGCCCTGTCTCGGCGTCCCAGATCCGAATTGTCATGTCCCTCGAGCCTGAGGCAACACGGCGACCGTCCGACGAGAAGGCGACAGAGGTGACTGTATTCGTGTGTCCGGTGAATGGACCTGCAACGGCCTGTCCTATCTCGGCGTCCCAGATCCGAATTGTCTTGTCATCTGAACCTGAGGTAACACGACGACCGTCGGGCGAGAACGCGACAGAGATGACTCCATCCGTGTGTCCGGTGAATGGACCTGCGACCACCTGTCCTGTCTCGGCATCCCAAATCCGAATTGTCTTGTCCCATGAGCCTGAGGCAACGCGGCGACCATCCGGCGAGAACGCGACAGATATGACCCAATACGTGTGTCCGGTGAATGGACCTGCGAGGGCCTGTCCTGTCTCGGCGTCCCAGGTCCGAATTGTCTCGTCCCACGAGCCCGAGACAACACGGCAACCGTCTGGCGAAAACGCAACAGAGCTGACCGATTTCGTGTGTCCGGTGAATGGACCTGCGACCACCTGTCCTGTCTCTGCATTCCAGATCCGAATTGTGTTGTCCCTCGAGCCTGAGGCAACACGACGACCGTCCGACGAGAACGCGACAGAGGTGACGCAATGCGTGTGTCCGGTGAATGGACCTCCGACGGCCTCTCCTGTCTCCGCATCCCAGATCCGAATTCTGTCGTCGTCCGAGCCTGAGGCAACATGGCGACCGTCCGGCGAGAACGCAACAGATCTGCGCAGCTCCTGTGTCCGGTGAATGGACCTGCGACGGTCTGTCCTGTCTCTGCGTCCCAGATCCGAACTGTCCCTTCATCTGTGCCCGAGGCAATACGTCGCCCATCCGGCGACATCGCCATGCTATCGAACCCTTCGCCCACATGAATGACCATTTCCTGTGCTGGCCAATGCGACAATCTCCCCCGACGCAGGGAGAGCGTTCTCGGAAATAATTTTGCATAATTTTGGCAGATAACCGACGCTTCCGGGGCGAATGGGAGGGCAGACAGGTAAAGGTGTGGAGCACTCTGCGCGACAGGCATCCCAAAATAGCGCACGAACTTGGCAGCATCGTGGGTCCACACCTCGAGCGTCTTCAGTGCGTCCGTCAATGCCGACTGCCATAGAAACGACTCGTGAGATCTATCGAAGTATCAGATAAAGTTCCTAAGAATACTCACGTCGTCGCGAGCCTGGGCCTCCCAGAGTTTGACGCTCGACAAGGCTTGCGAGGCAAGATTCACGGTACCAAGTAGGCTGAGGGCTTCCAGCCAAGAAAGAAAATCATTCTTGAAGAATGATTGGGCCTCGTTGACGAGGCTTGCATCGGGAGTGCTCCGCTGGAGGTGGGCCGCCCAGAAGCGGCAGGCGTAGGATAGGGCCTGTGAGATGTGTTCGTCCACGCGGGACGATAGGTCTGAGATTTCTGAGTTGCGCTGATTCGATGACTGGAGACGGCAGATGTTGAAGCCGGCCTTGTGATGGATGAGGCCGAGAGTGCCGCTCGCCAACTGGCGGTGAGCATCGCTTATGTTGACACAAAACTTGCCAGACCTCTTATCATCTGTGAGGAAGTCGCGGAAAGACGTGTGTAGGGGGAAAATGGGGAGTGATGGATCGGGTAGCGTGACGTTGCTTAGCAAGGAGCCAAGGTGGTCGACAACTACACGAATAGACCTCTCGCTGATATGAGCTGGTGGCGTCGTATACTCGCACAAACGAGCAATGGAGTCGATGGAAGGAGGCTCGAACGAAGCGAGAAGAAGACCCATGACAGACCGGAATCGAGGTAGGACTGAGTCGCGACTGAATGTCTTGGTGAGGACCGTGTCGTACAGTGTATCCAGAGGGTTGAGACCTTCGCGGTCGAGAGAAGGATGCAAGACGTCATCTATGCATTCGCCTTGTTCTAGACCGGGGGGTGGGCGTTGGATATAGTCGCAAGCGACAGCTGCCCACTGGAACAAACCGCCTGCCTTGGCGGCAAGCTCCTCGCCACACAAATGGAACACAGTGGAGGGGAGGCGCCCCTGAATGTAAGCGCGAATGTCTTCGTGTGTACCAGAAGACGGGCGTTGGTCGTCCATAACCGACGACGGGTGATTCGAGCTCCCGTGATCCCCATCCTGAGGCGCGCTGCTCAAAGATAGTGCAAGAGTCAGACTTTCCGACAGCTGCAGAGACATATCGCAACTGTACTCACGACGTGGCCATGATTGACTGCTCTTTGTGGGCTTGTGGCTCGTTCAACACGGTCGCACTCGCAGCGTAAGGGAGTTGGTCAGGATAGGGCGCAAGGTCAAGAGCGCCGAATCCACATACACCGCCTCACCACGCGGCGCCCATGTGCTTTCTGGACCATCCTGGATTTAAGTTTGACAGGGCGGCGGCGAAGGTCAAACTTTGTCCTTTTGGATCTGGTCATCAGCCAGTGAAAGACATTCAAAAGCGCAGAACTAGACAAAACAGTTATAACATACCCTCGCAGTGTCCGCGACGCCCTCGTTGCCACTGGCAGCAAGTTGCCAGTCTCCGTTTCTCCTCAGTCTTCGCTCGTCACCGTGCTGGCGCATACCCCGCTTCACCTGATCTCCTGCAACTCGCCATGACCACTCAGCAGCATCAACACCGCCAGCAGCTCTCCCATCTCACCATTCTGCCACCGAGTTCAACGTTCAAGGTCCAGCAGCAGAACCCGCTTTTTTCCCCCCGCCTCCCGACCACGACCTACCATGACTTTTCATCCGAGTCGTCAGTGCCCCACGCCCATGCAGGGCTCCTTCTTTCATCCTCCTTCCGCCATTCTCAGCCGTCCCGTGCACCTTGCCCACCGCGCCGACCCCAGCGTCGCCGTCGCTCTCGCCGCCGCTGGCATCCTCTCTCCGCCGGGCATGCCGATGATCCTGCTCGGACAGGAGCCCTTCACCCAGCTCATTCGTGGGGTCCTTCTTCCCGCCCTTCCAGCAGCGCAACCGCTGCCAGCTCGGCATGATGCATCAGCACCGGAGGTCTGCTCAAGGCCCAGCTTGGCAGCGCCGACAAGAACTACTGCCCGATCCATAAAATTGCCAGAAAGTGCAACGTCAGCTTTCCAAAGAAGACCGCCCCCGGCGCTGAGGGCCCGCCCCCGACGCGCGCCACGGTCGTACACACGCCCGTCCCGCAGCACCTCATTCCCTCTCAACAGGACATCCATCCGCCTGAAACAGTGACCGACCATGTCTTCCCCGAGGATCACTCGCGGTTCGACCTCCCGGAAATTGAACGCATCTTGCCCGGAAGGGTATGTCGTTCTGTTTACTCTGCCTCCGCCTCCGTTTTGAGTTTGCCTACAGTCTGCGTGGGACGAGGCCAAGAAGAAGTTGATCGACGAAAAGGTTGAGAAATTGGGCGTCGAAAAGGGCACGAACAGCCATAGCAACATCCCGTACATCCACGCGCCGCCTCGGTGAGTCGTCCGTGTTCTATCACGGCCAAAAGGGGTTTTTCGCCAACTCGGAGCATAGATATCGTCCCTTGTGGACCCCGCGCTCTTGTGTTTCAAGCTCAAGAAGCTGCAGCAGGCACAGACCCTGCAGCCGCACTCGGCGTCCGTCTCGCCACGGCTCCCGCCCCACCCGTCCAACAGCACCGCGCCCCAGATGGTCCCGGTCAACGCCCTCCCGGTGGCCCCTGCGCCCCCTGCCGCGCCAGCCCTGCTCAGGGACGGCCACAGTCTCTCCCTCGCCACGGCGGCATTCACTTCGTAGCACCGGTACTCCAGCTTCCTCAACACCGCGTTCGCATAGATAGACCGACTTGCTACGTGAGGTTCTGTACCCCGAGGTGCACGCTGGTGGATTCCCAAAAAGAAATCCGCGCTCAACCCATTCAGCCCCGGTGCCGCACTCGGCGCGGATGCCTTCCGCGAGCCCGACGCGCGCTCAGGCCCAGGCCCTGGCGCGCCCACGGATCAATCGCTCGCACCCCCTGCGATGTCCGCCCCCGCCGGTGGCCGCCCTGGCTTTGTGCGCGGCTTCGGTCTGGACGTCCCGAAAGAGGCTGACGAAGATGAGGAGGACGAACAGGCGGATGGCAGGCAGGAGGTGGAGGAGGCGGCCGCGGCCGCAGCGGAAGAAGCCCATGTGCTCGCAGAGGCGTCCCATGTCGCAATGATTGACATAGACGACATGCTCGACATGGAGCTCGACGCGGACGCGGACGCGGACGCGGACGCAGACACCGACGCCGATGTGGCGGACGCCAAGGTCGACGGCATCACGGCCGTTGCGAGTCCGTACTGTAGTGCGTCCGGACTCCAGATATAACATCGACATCCTTGCATTTCGTACAGACATGGACGGCACCGGGTACGACGTGACGCATACGCGCTACCAAACTCAGGTCACGATAGGCCTTCCTTTGACCCCCCTCACGCCAGGCGCTACCAGGGAACTAGTTCCTTACATCGCATGGAGCGCATCATCATACCGCATACATTAGATACAAGGGGGCGATGATACTACGATTTCGTACGATTCTGTGATTCACCTGCGTAACACTTCGTCCAATCAGTCCCATGAACAAAATTCGATGTATCTAGGACAGTCTCGCTCGGAGCAATGACCCACGCATTGCGTGGGTAGCGGAAGCCGAGCCGGTGCGGTTCAGGCACCCACATGAGGAGCGCGCCGTCTTCATCGTGAATCCAGCCTTCCTCATCCATCTCCCACTGGTCCGGGGTGGCGGTGCTGCCACCGGGCCGCCTCGGGCGTCGAACCAAGCTCGAGGAAGCGTTATCGGGGAGCTCTTGCGTGGAAGAGTCAAGTGGTGCGTGAGGTACATGCGGTGGCGTGGACATTTCTGTAGGATCTTCAACATCGACAACCCACAACCGGATCGCCTTGTCGGCTGAGCCAGAAACAACAAACCGGCCATCCGGCGAGAACGAGACAGAGGTGACCAATTTTGTATGTCCGGTGAATGGACCTGCGACCGCCTGTCCTGTCTCGGCGTCCCAGATCCGAACTGTCTTGTCGTACGAGCCTGAGGCAACGCGGCGACCGTCCGACGAGAACGCAACAGAGGTGACGGCATTTGTGTGTTCGGTGAATGGACCTGCGACCACCTGTCCTGTCTCGGCGTCCCAGATCCGAATCGTCTTGTCGAACGAGCCTGACGCAACACGGCGACCGTCGGGCGAGAACGTGACAGAGGTGACCCAGTCCGTGTGTTCAGTGAATGGATCTGCAACGGCTGTCCTGTCTCGGCATCCCAGATCTGAATTGTCTGGTCGTACGAGCCTGAGACAACATGGCGACCGTCCGGCGAGAGCGCGACAGAGGCGACCCAATTCGTGTGCCCGGTGAATGGACCTGCGACGGCCTGTCCTGTCTCTGCGTCCCGTATCCGAATTGTGTTGTCGTCCGAGCCTGAGGCAACACGACGACCGTCCGGCGAGAACGCGACAGAGGTGACCCCATTTGTGTGTTCGGTGAATGGACCTGCGACGGCCTGCCCTGTCTTGGCGTCCCAGATCCGAATTGTCTCGTCCCACGAGCCTGAGGCAACATGGCGACCGTCCGACGAGAACGCGACAGAGGTGACGCGATTCGTGTGTCCGGTGAATGGATCTGCAACGGCCTGTCCTATCTCTGCGTCCCATATCCAAATTTTGTTGTCGAACGAGCCTGAGGCAACACGGCGACCGTCGGGTGAGAACGCGACAGAGGTGACGTGACTCGCGTGTCTGGTGAATGGATCCGCAACGGCCTGTCCTGCCGCGGCGTCCCAGATCCGAATTGTCTTGTCGTTCGAGCCTGAGGCAACACGACGACCGTCCGACGAGAACACGACACAGCTGACGTGATCCGTGTGTCCGGTGAATGGACCTGCGACGGCCTGTCCTGTCTCGGCGTCCCAGATCTGAATTGTCGTGTCCCACGAGCTTGAGGCAACACGACGACCGTCAGGTGAGAACGCGACAGAGCTGACGCGATTTGTGTGTCCGGTAAATGGATCTGCGACGGCCTGTCCTGTCTTGGCGTCCCAGATCCGAATTGTTTCGTCGGCCGAGCCTGAGGCAACACGGCGACCGTCCGACGAGAACGCGACAGAGCTGACGCCTTGCGTGTGTCCGGTGAATGGACCTCCGGCGGCCTGTCCTGTCTGTGCGTCCCAGATTCGAATTGTCGTGTCGTCCGAGCCTGAGGCAACGTGGAGACCGTCCGGCGAGAACGCGACAGAGGTGATCCAGTCCGTGTGTCCAGTGAATGGATCTGCAACGGCCTGTCCTGTCTCGGCATCCCATATCCGAATTGTGTTGTCGTACGAGCCTGAGGCAACACGGCGACCGTCCGACGAGAACGCGACAGAGCTGACGCCTTGCGTGTGTCCGGTGAACGGACCCGCCAGCCTGTCCTGTCTGGCGTCCCAGATCCGAATTGTCTGGTCGTACGAGCCTGAGACAACATTGCGACCGTCCGGCGAGAACGCGACAGAGGTTACGTGATCCGTGTGTCCAGTGAATGGACCTGCAACAACCTGTCCTGTCTCGGCGTCCCAGATCCGAACTGTCCTGTCATCCGAGCTGGAGGCAATACGGCACCCATCTTGCGACATTGCAATGCCTCCGCACATTCTGCCCACATGAATGACCATTTCCTGTGCTGGCCAATGCGGCAGCCTCCCCCGACGCAGAGAGAACATTCTCGGAAACAGTTTTGCATAGTGTTGGGAGATAACCGATGCTTCCGGGGCAAACGGGATGGCGGACAGGTAAACGTGTGGAGCGCTCTGTGCGATGGGCATCCCAAAGTAGCGCACGAACTTGGCAGCATCGTGAGTCCACACCTCGAGTGTCTTCAGCGAGTCCGTCAATGCCGACTGTCATAGAAACGACTCGTGAGATCCACCGAAGTATCAGATAAAGCGCCTGAGAACACTCACATCTTCGCGAGCTTGGGCCTCCCAGACTTTCACGGTCGACAAGGCTTGCGAGGCAAGATTTACGATACCAAGTAGGCTGGAAGCTTCGAGCCAAGTAAGTAAATCATTCTTGAAGAATGATTGGGCCTCGCTGACGAGACTCGCATCGGGGGTGCTCCGCTGAAGGTGGGCCGCCCAGAAACGGCAGGCGTAGGACAGGGCGTGTGGAATGTGTTCGGCTACGCGGGACGGGAGGTCTGGGATGTCTGAGTTGCGCTGATGCGATGACTGGAGATCGCAGATGTTGAAGCCCGCCATGTGATGGATAAGACCAAATGTTCCACTCGCGAACTGGCGGTGAGCATCGCCTATGTTGATCCAGAACTTGCCAGCCCTCTTCTGATCGGTGAGGAAGTCACGGAAAGACGTGTGTAGGGGAACGATGGGGAGAGATGAGTTGGGTAATGTGACGTTGCTCAACAAGGAGCCAAGGTGGCCGACAACCACACGTATAGACCCCTCGCTCAGACGAACTGGTGGCGTCATATATCCGCACAAGCGAGTCATGGAATCGATAGAGGGAGGTTCGAACGACGCGAGAAGAAGGCCCATGACAGCTTGGAACCGAAATAGGGCCGAGTCACGATTGAAGTAATTGGTAAGGACCGTGTCGTACAGTGTATCCAGAGGATTGAGGCCTTCGCGGTCGGGAGACGGATGCAAGACGTCATCTATGCAATCGCGCTCTTCTAAAGTAGGGGGCGGGTTTTGGATATAGTCGCACGCGACGGCTGCCCACTGGAACAAGCCATCTGCCTTGACTGCGAGCTCCTCGCCGCACGATTCGAACGCGGCAGGAGAGAGGTGTCCCTTGATGTAGGTGCGGATGTCTTCATGCGTACGAAGAGACAGAAGTTGGTCGTCCATATACTTCTTGTCCATACTTCTTGCTTCACGGCATGCGTTGATGATGTCTTTCTCCGGCCTGGAGGTGATCAAGATGCGGAGTTCGAAGGGAGCGTGTGGATGTTGCCGGCGAGGAGGCCCATCACCAAAACCCAAAACGAAACTTCTTGCGGGCCCTTTCGGCCCGGATAGCTTCCGGCTCCAGTTATCGCCCCCGGTATACCCGTATATGATATATCTTCCGGATCGAGAATTCATCGACAAGCTCGGGCAACCCCAGATATCCGTGAGACCGAAACTTATATAAGATAAGACCCGGTTATTACCGGAGGTTGTCGGCGTGCCACGGAGCCTTGGTGATCGGTCGCCGGATTCGACATCGACTTGTCGCCTCCTGTCGCCCCTTGAGCTTGAGCTTGAGGCCTCGAGGTTCCGGCCAACGTTATCACACCGTCGCACAATTCCACGCGGCGCCTACATGCTTCCTGGACCATCCTGGTATTGAGCGAAGGCCGACGTCGGCGGTATGTGGTCCGGCGGCCCTTGTAGTACTGCGTATGGTTGAGAGGTCCAAACTAGGCCCCTCTACAGAGAGCTGGCAACCGTATTCAAGTGCAAAGTCGAGAAGAAATGCATTGCGACCGTCAGCCGGCGAGAGACACTCGAAACCGAGTATTGGTGACCAAAGTAAGCATAGGCGTGTGAATTTTTGAGGGGGCGTAAACTGCGCGGGCAATTGCAAGTCCGTCGCGCCAGGTCGCGCCCCGATCTTCAGCCATTTCTCAAGCTCCCTCCGCGTATAGTCCTGTACTCTAGATGTGAACGACTTCTTCACTTGGCCAGTCGTTACGGAGACTATCCGCGTAGCTCTCTCCTCTGCCTCCCCAGAGGATACTTATTAAACCAACCCGTTGACATCACCCCTACCCGCCCGCCCCCTACCGTCGGGTGGATCTCTCAACACGCAGGACTGCAAATAGAACTGGCAGCCTATCAACACACCAAACGACATTGAACATGGGGCGGATGGGGCGCCTCGTCCCTGAGACAGTCGCTGCGCTGCTCTCCACCAGGAATATGGTTGATCGTCTGATGTCCAGGGAAGACGAGTGAGTGCTCTCATGGCTCTGTCTTATAGAGACCTCGCAAGCGGGTGCCCATTCAACACGCCATGCCGCCCAAGTCAGTGAAGTTCATTTCCCGCCCACCACGCACACCAAGGGTATACTATCGCTACACACTGGTATCCCGCTAGCCAACATCCCACCCCCAACCCCAACCACAATTCACAGTCACCAGTTCACCGCCTCTGTTCCCACGCCCTCCCCACGCCCGCCGGCCGGAAAAAGCTGTTCATGCGCTCTTGGACGACACGACGCTCGACACCGTGTACGCCGGCGACGGCGCGTTCCCGGCGATGACGAGTACACCGGCGATGCCGTATACGCCGGTGACGCTGTGTACGCCGGTGATCCCTCTTGCACACGCGCCGGCGGCTCTGCGGGCGGGGGAGGCGGCGGAGGAGGCGGGGGACGGGGCGGACGCGCGGCCGGGTACGCAGGCGGGACCGCGGGGTGCACAGGCAGACCCCAGACGGCGTACACGCGCTCGGGCGCCGCCGCGCCGTCGCGCGCCGTGACCGCGAAGGGCTGGTGCGCCTGTTGCTCCGCCGGCCACGCGTACCGGCAGTGCGCGCAGCATGGCGTGGGCACGGGCACGGCGCCCGCCTCGACGCGGCGCGTGCGCGTGCGCGTCAGCAGCCCCACAACGCGCTTGAAACAGCGTGCGGGAGCGCTGCAGAGACGGCGGACGCCGCGCGCCGCGATGGCGGCGGGCGACGGCTCGGGGATGGAGCGGGCCGGGCTCGTGCGTTTCCGCGTCTTGCGGCGCGAGGCGCGCTCTGGTCTGACTAGCGTGCGGACTGCCAGGGCGGGGGGCTCGTCAGTGCTGCCGCTCCAAAGCGCGATATAGTACGTGATAGCACGTACCCGAAGAGTGGTCCGAGCTGGGATAGCCTGCTCCGTACATATAGCGTTCCATGAACTCGATGACGGGGTATCGCCGCTTCTTCGATGTGAAGAGTGTATCGCGCGCGTGCGTGCGTGCGTGCGTGCGTGCGTGATACTGCTACGCAGTCTGCCATGCGCAGTATTTAACAGAAAAGCCTTGGGAAGCGCCGTGCGACACGGCTGGGCAGGATGCCTGTCGGACGGCCCGCGGAGGATAGCACGCATGCTATGCCCTTGGCACAGCACCTAGGACACAGGATGTCCGTGGGAAACCATTTATTCGTGACGCTACACGCCCCCTTGACCCACAGCGCAACTGCGCATGTCGTCGGCGTAAAAGCGGGGGCCAGATAAGGAAGCGCGCGCGCACAGTCGCAGGCCCCAGTAGTACAGGCCGGGGGGAACTTGGACTTCGGCCCACGGCCGCTCGATCAGATAAGCCCAAGTGGGAAGGGCGCGCTCGATCGCGACATGCAAGTATATGTATGTGTATATTGCGCTGGCCCACATACGTCCACATACATACACACTGGACCGTCCACTTTCTTCCATTTGATCCCCAGGCGGTGCAAAAGATGCCGGCCGCGACTGCAGGCGCAGCCGCCGGAATCGAATCCGCGCCCCGCGCGCAGTGACGCCGTCCCGTTCAAGACGTCCAGTCAGTCCAACATGCGCGCGCACGTCCTGTGCCGAGGATCAACCGCGCAAGGCACAGTAACAGCCTCGCGAGGCATACACGCGCGAGCGTCTAGCTCAGGACTGACGCCATTGAGGATCGAAGGCAGTGCATAGATCCACGGTCCCACATACACTCTACAGATAATATCTGTACCGCGGATGCCTGCACGGACACAAATACCGCGCCCATCAGCCCGCGCCCCACACGCCCCACTCAGCCGCAGCACGCACCTATCGCCCAGCTCCCCAAGGTCCGCGCCGAGCATGTCCCCGCGCACGACCGCCCCGTCCTTCCCGCCCGCCGCTGCCGCCGCATCGCGCGCGGCGTTGTCGCGCCGGTAGCTCGCCCACAGCGCCGCGCCCGCGCCGAGCGCAACGACGTAGCACGCGAGGTTGACCGCGTGCCCGCGCACATAGCGCGGCGCCCACTCGGCGCGGTAGATCTGGCCCGCGACCGCGCCGCCGACGTTGCCGAGCGCAAAGACGATGCCCGTCGCGGCGGCGCGCTTGTTCGCGCCCGCGATGTTGGCCGTCATCCATGCCCAGATGATCGCGATCGGGACGAACCTGCCCGGCGGCGCGCGTGAGTGAGTGCTAGGGGGTGGTGAGGAGGGGGAGGGGTGGGTGGGCGCACATGAACATGATGAAGAAGAACATGACGTAGCGCACGACGAGGTTCTCCGCAGCCATGAGCACGACGAGCGCGGCCATTGTCACGAGGCAGCCCGCGGCGTACAGCTCGAAGCGGCGGCCCCAGCGGTCGACGGCCCACCCCGCCGCGAGCACCGCGATGAAGCCGAGGCCGTACGGCGGGCACGCCATGAGCGTCGCCGTCGTGCCGGCGTACCCGAGCCCCGTGACGACCGAGGGCAGCGAGAGGATGACGCTGTAGACGGGAATGTACGTGCTGAGGTAGACGAGGCCCCAGAGGTACGTGCGCGGGTCGGTAAAGGCGGAGCGGATCTGCGCGCCGGAGAAGGCCTCGTGTGCCTTGAGCGCGCGGTCGGCCTCGTTCGCGAGGAGGATGATCTCGCGCTCGGTGGCGGAGAGGAAGGACGCGCGGGCGGGGTAGGAGGTCATGAAGACTAGCCCGAGAAGACCGAGGCCTGCCGTGATTATGCCCTCCACAATGAAGATCCACCTGGGCGCAGTCTGAGTATGTGATATCTGAGATCGCACCTGGTCACACTCACTTCCAGCCAGGGATACCATGGGTGCCGTCGAGAGCATGTATGGCAGTGGCAAGGAGGCCTCCAAATGCGCCAGTCAGCTGGGGCTGGGTGAGAAAAGGTTATCAGATGTCTGAAATTGCGTGCGCACCGATACGGAGCTGTACAAGACCGCGAAGCGCCGTCCCTGCATGGAGCGGGGATACCATGCGCCAACTGAAGAATGCGGAAGTCAGAGAAGAAGCGCATTGAGGACAGGCCACGCTCACTCCAATACACGATACCGGGTAGGAAGCCGGCCTCTGCAGCGCCGAGGAAGAAACGGATGGTGGTGAGGCCGGCCGAGTCGTGCACCAGGGAAAACAGCGAGCACACAATCCCCCAGATGATCTACGCCAATTCGTGAGTCATATTCAGGTATGAAGATTGGCCAGGACGCACGGTCATAATGGGTATGTACCATCGCGGGCCAACGCGTTTCAGGACGATGTTTGAGGGCGTCTCAAACACGACATATCCAACAAAGAATATGGACAGCGCAAGGTTGTACTGATTCGGTGTCAATTCCAACGCCTCGGATAGGCCAAGGACTTTCGCGTTGCCAATGTTTGCACTACACAGTACTCAATGAACCAGCAAGACCTGACATTATGAACAAACGCACCGGTCGATGTATGAGGCGAGGTAGAGTAGGACAGAAATAGGCATGATATGCATATCGACTTTGCGCCACGCTCGCTTCACATCCTCAGGGTCGAAGCGAGCGAGTACATCCTGAGCATCGTGGCCAATGGAGGCGACGGACTGGCCGTCCAGAGACGGGCTCTTTTTCTCGATGTCGGACATGGGGAGAAAGAAGGAGCAGGCTCAGTGTGTGCCGGCACATCGGAGCACTACTTAAGAACCCAGGAATGTGGTGCAGAAAAGGAAAGAAAAAGGGGCAGGAAAATAAATGAAGAGAGCACGCCAGTCGAATGAGCGATGTTGTCATCGCTCGACTGTCCACTTTAGGCAGGTGGAGCACCATATATGGAAGGGGCGCAGAGATAGGCCGGATCGGCGGCCGTCGATCCACGACTATTCAGCCACGTTTGGCATTTGCCTCGCCGATAAGGGCCTTGACGCTATTGATCGCCTTTTCGCGCGCAGAGATTAGCCGTTTTGCCTTTGCAACGTCGAGGCTCTCTTGCAGCGCTTTGTAATCCTTCTTGTCCCTCTTGCCCGACCTGCCGGGCTGAGATGGTCCCGGCTCTGCGGACGCCGTATCGTTATTGATTTTGGCAAGTCCTCACGCAGGCTGGCGAGGATGTCGTCGAGGCTGGTGAGCGTGGAGATGCAATCCTGCATCTCGTCCTCCACTCTGAACGCCTGGCACACCTCGCGCGTGCAGTCCTGGATATGTGTAAATCGGACCGGGCCTAGCATGATGCCGCCGTACCTGGCAAAGTGTCAGAGAGGAGAGATAAGAGCTACGGTACTCGGTCGGGCGTACCACCGGCTGACGACGACCACCGCGTCCATGGCGGCCTCGGAGCGCATGACCTTGAGAACGTGTCCGCCGGCCCACTGCTCGTTGTCGTCCTCGCTGCCCTCCTCGATCTTAAAGTCGCCATCTCCGCCGAGCCCCGTGCGGCCCTCCTTGAGGACCATGCAGCGCCACGCCATAATCTCATGGCTAGCGGGCCTCTTGGCGTGAAGGACCTTACGGACGTGCGTGTGCGCGGCGCGGGCCTGCTGTGCTGTAGACGCGCGGAAGATGTACGCGACAAAAGTAGACTGGCGGTCCTCTATTTCTGCAGAGGTCGCGAGGGGCTCTGGCAGAGGAAGTGCGTGTGTTACGAACGCGTCGAGATTCGACATGGCAGCCGCGACGCAACCACCAAACCCACCTCGCACGCGACTGCGAGTGAGCCATGGGAAAGTATTTCCCAATCTGTCCTATGCAAAACCCACGCGCGCTCACCGTCGCGTGCAATTGCACTGAAAGTCCCGCCGACGTAGCGCAGCGACTTGGACACCCACCCGAATGCTGCACCTCGCAAGAACGTTACGGGCAGCCCGCGCCCTCGCCCGCAACTCGCGCGCGCTGTCCTCCGCGCCAGCCGCGTCCGATGCGAGCCCAGCCGCCCCCAAGGATGACGCAGGGGCGGCGGCGGCGACCCCGAAGCCTGCACCAGACTCGAGCGTCCCCCCCGTGAGCTGCATGTTCGTCTACCCCTGGGGCGGCATCACCTCCCCCGCAGAGGGCTTCGCCGTCGCGCACGCGCTGCAGGCCGAGTTCGGCCGCGCGCGCGAGGTCATCTTCCCCCGGGTGCGTCCCCCGCCCTCCGCACCCCGCGCCGCGCCTGACACGTGCGTAGGACCCAGAGCTGCCCGCCGGGTTCCAGCCGTTCTTCTACCTCATCTTTGATGACCGCGCCGTGCGCGCGCTCGTCCCGGCCGAGAGCACGACGCTCCAGGTGCAGGTCCCACGCGTCCCCAGAGGCGATGGCAACGTCGGGCTCGAGGACATGCTGCGCGCGTTCGGGGTCAGCGCTGCCCCCGCCCCCGCCGACACCCCCAGCACAACCACCGTCACTGCCACTGCCACCGCCACTGCCACCACCGAGCCCGCTCCCGCCGAAGACGACAGCACACACACGCTCGACGTGCACATCCAATGGTCCAGTGCGCACCTCCCTCCCCTCCCCCTCCCGTACCGCCACTAACACCACCCCCAGGGAACCTCCCGCGCGACCTCGCCGCCCCGCGCCCCACGCGCCGCGAAGCGCGCCCCAACCCACACGCCTCCACAACCGCCGCCGCATGGCTCGCCTTCGGCGGCTTCGCGCCGCCCGGCCGCGCCCCGCGCTTCGAGGCAGCGCGCAGCACATGGGCAGCCGCCGCCCGCGCGCCGGGCGTCGTCGCCGCGGAGCAGGAGCGCGCCGCGGCGCTGCTCGCGGCGCGCGTGCCGGGCGATGGGGACGCGCGCGGGCTGGCGGACGCGCTTAAGCGCGCGGACGCGCGTGTGCGGGCTGAGGCGTGGGCGGCGGTGCGCGCCGCGCAGCAGGCGCGCGCGGACGCGGACGCGGCGCCCGAGCTGCGTGTACATGCGCAGCCGCAGATGGAGGCGGAAGTGGAGATGGCGGAGGAGCAAGTCGAGGTCGAGGCAGCGGTGGAGGCGGAAGCACGCGCGCTGCCCCCAACGGAATGGGAGCCGCTCTCGATCCCGCAGGACCCCACCACCGCCGCCGCCGCGGCGCCCGAGCCAACGCCCGACCCCGCGCCCGAGACGCCGGAATCCGAGGCATCCAAAATGTCGCGCCGCGAGCGCATCTTGCACCTCGCGCGGCAGAACGCACGCACGCCGCTTCCGCCATCCGCCGTGCCGTCCGCCGGGGAGACGCCATCGGACCCCGCCGCTGCCACCGCCGCCGGTGCTGCCGCTGCTGCTGAGGAGGAGGCCAAGGCGCGCACGATTCGCGAGCGGCTGTGGCGCCTCGTTGGGCGGGACTACTAGACTAGATACATACAGCGCGTGTCGCACCTTCCTACTCACTCGCTCACGCATCCATTCGTACCGTCATTCTCTGCTGCTGCTTAATCTGGTTTCTCGCAATTGCATACATGCGCTTGAGATGGAGTGCTCGAAGCTGAGTGCCTGCGGGCGCGCGTGAGTGTGAGCGTGAGCGTCCGTGGAGCTGCGTTTACGCGCGCCGCGCTCTGTAAGTAAGTATGTACAGTCCGTCAGTCTGTCCGGCTGTCTACGCAGAAAAGGAGCAGCGGGGAGCGTAGCAAGGAGAGACATAGCAAGTGTCAGTGCAAACGGCAGAGTATACTGTAAGATGTATATGGGCGTGGGGTAAATGAGCACAGCAAACAACTAACACAACCACAGTACCGGACACGACGGCGACGACGGCAACAACGAACAAGTTCATCCCAGCAGCATTCCTCTACGCGACAATATCTGACACCCGCCGCCGGCCCCGCTATCCGCGGTACGCCCCGCGACCCGCCATATTCGACGCGGGCGACTCGCGCCCCGCCGGCGGGTAGTACGCCCCCGAGCCCTGCGGGCGGTGCATCGGCGCCTCGCGGAAGCCCTCTGCGCTCGGCGCACGCCCATGGTACCCGAGCCCCGGTGGCGGCAGCGGCGGCGGCGGGTACTGCTGCTGCTGCGGTGGTGCGGGCTCCGAATACGGCAGCTGCTGCGGCGTCGCGTAGCCGGGGAGCGACGGCGTGCTCTGCGACGGGAGGAGCGTTGTCGGCGGGAGCAGCGGCTGCTTGTCCATGTCGAAGCGCGCGAGCTCGATCTCGCTGTCCTGCGCGCCGTGCGCACCGCCCTGCGCGAGGTAGCGCGCGTAGCCGGGCAACGACGGTGCGGGCGAGTCGCGCCCGCCCTCGGGGAAGCCTTTGAGCGACGGCCCGTCGAGCGCGGTTGCGATTGAGCGCTGGTCCCAGTCGAGCTCGCCGCGGTCGCGCCGGTAGAGCGCCGGGTCGTACGCGAGGTCATTCTGGTTGACCGCTGCGATGCGGATGCCGCCGGGTAGTACGCGTGCGTCGAGCTGCTGCCCGCCGTACTCGCTGATCTTCGTCTGGTCCGCATCGAGCCGCCCGCTGTACACCTGCGAGAGGAGCGGCATCATGTTCGCGTGCAGCATCGGCGTGAATAGCTCGGCGTGCAGCGAGGGGTGACCGAAGCGCTTCTCGAGGCGGTTGCCCCTGACGTCGCCGCGCTGCGAGTGCACTTGTGTGTTGCGGAGCTCGGCCTCGGTGGGGACGTAGTATCGGAATGGGCGGGCGAACACGCGGTTGATGTAGACCTTGTAGAGTAACACGATGATGAAGGGAGGGATGCCGGCGACCCAGGCAAATGATTTCCAGCCATACTGCAGGCCCATCGCTGGTGACAGTACTCGTTAGTGGACAAAGCTTCACCGCAAAAACAGGACTCACTTAGTAGCATAAGTGCGTGCATCAACATGAGTGAAAATAGCAGACGGTTGATGACAGGGTTCCATAGCCGCTACACGACCGTCAGCATAACAACAGCAGACTGGTCACGAGAAGCACGTACTCCACCAGTCTCGACTTTCGTGATGAAAACAAACATTAACTGGTACTTGTATACCCAAGAGCTAATCCACATGACGATGGCCGCTCCCACAGCGACGAGAGGTGCCAAGGGAGCAAAAACAAGACCAACGGTGCCCATAAAAAGCTGCAGAAGGCGTCAGGTCGACATAAGGAAATGGTGATGAACTACGCGTACTATATTAGAGCTGGATCAAGGCAATATCAGATACCGACCTACTTGCAAAGATAGAATAGCTCACTAATAAATGGCGTATTGGAACTCGGGTGGTTGCGTGAATTCGCGATGATCCCGCGGCGTGCGTCCGAGCAGACTGACCGCACCAAGACTAGATTAGCAAATCATCGAGCGCGAAAAGCTCGCACTTACTGTGTCTTGAAGGAGATCCACAGGAGGTTAAGGATCTGGGCGAGATCAAAGATGACGAGGAATCCTCGCAGACTGCCATGGCTGTTCAGTGTCGTGTCTGAGTTAGACAAAATAGGGAAACACACGGGAAGAAAGTCAACCAGTAGGAGGCCTGATTTATGTAGGTCTGATTGATTTTGGCGGGAAGTTCTGGGAGACCCCGTCAGCGAACGAAGACGGCCGGTCATCCGAGAATGGTCGTACTGTCCAGGTTATCCAAGATCTCGTGGAAGCTCTTGTGCTGACCAATCTGTTTGACGATCTCGGTGACAGAGTCTACACTCGGCGTGAGCACACATCAAACCAGCAGCTGTTACATGGCACTCACTGAAGACAACACCAATGACCGTGAAAATGATGAGCTGAGCGATAACCAAGAATGCGAAATACCGTGCGACGACGGCACGATCCAGACGTGAGTTCGTCAACGCGCCCTGGTACTGCGAGAGCCAGCGCATCGCAATAGGCAGGAAGAAGCCAAAGAAGGCGGATACGGCGGGCGGCAGTACACCAGAAAGGAAATTGAAAGACGCAGGGGACGACTTGGCCCAGCTCTCCAAGAACGGCACGAAGCTGGCAATCTGCGGGGACAGTGTGAGGGAAGACGCAGCGGGGGCCGGGGAGTCGTACGCACGGACGCCAAATTGGCAAGGATGGACAGCACGAAGAGCGGGACGGTGTTGAAGAAAGCGACGGCAGCCAGCAGGACCCAGCCCACCATCTTTTTACGGAAGATCTCACCCGAGCTCTTGTTCAGGTTTTCCCAAATCTGCAAAGAGCGTCAGCCCCATGGGCCGGAGTGGAGCGTGGTCAACTGACGATGTCCTTGGGATTAGGGGCAAGACTGATGTCAGTTCCCTTGGGGTGCTTCTTCTCCAACAACTGAGCGACTACATGCGCGTAGGGGACGGCGGCCATAGACGCGAATCCGTAGTTTTCGGGCTTGCGCATGTCGATCTGAGCTCTGTACGCCTCCACAGCCTGCTCGGTGCGCTTGAGCTTCTCACTGTTTCACGAATGTGCTTAGTTCCCAAGGATGGGTGAGGCGAATCACGGGGTACGCACGTGTAATAGTCTATCGCGTCCCTCTTCTGGCCGCCCATGCCAAGGAAGCCGCCGAAGCGAATGGTAGGCCGCTTCTTGCCGATCTTACCGCCCTTCAAGTAGCGCACCAACACCTGCTCGAACTCGCGCACGGTGTTGTTGTGCACCTCGATCAAATAAGGCAGTTTTCCCACGCGACGGCCAATGTGCACCGCGGTAGTGGGGTACGGAACCTGCACCGACTCGAACACGGCGCGGATGCCCTCGTCCGACTGAAGCTTCTTGGGCACGCGCATGACGGTCAACGTGCGTGCGTAGAACGACTGGTGGTACTCGGGCGAGCGGAAGAACTGGGAGCGGAGCCGGACCATGTCCCGCCAGTGGAACCAGCTGACGACGATGACGATCCCGGTGACGACGTAAACCATGCCGACGTGGGCCCAGAGGAGGTTGCCGCTCACATCACGGATGGTGAGCATGGAGAGGACGTCACGGCTGTCTTTGGGCACTTTCTTGAGATTGTATGCGACATTGAGCGGAATAAGGACGGCGCAGGTAGATAGGGCGACGAGGGTGAGCGCCGTGCGCATCATGCGGAGGAATCGGAGGAAAACCGCTGCGTCGAGGCCAATCTTGTCCACGAGTTCAGGTTCCTTGACGTGGATAAGCGGGGAGACCCAGCCCAGCACGCTGGAAGATATCCGCGGTGGCTCCTTGTTTCCGACATGGTATTTCACTTTTGGCTCGTACACAATCTTGGGAGATACTGTTGGTTCCGACGGAGGCTTGACGGACGAGGATGCTCACCTTATTATTTGGACGCAGGACGTTAAAGGCGATGATGGTAATAGCCTAGCCGAGTGGAGGACAAGAATGAATGACGCCATCGGCCACGGTGGTCAAAGAGGCGACGTACGGAGACAACAACCATAAGCAGGACCTGAGAGCCGACAGCTGCGGGCGCCAGCGACCGCGAGTCGGCATTCTGGGAGAAGACGTCTCCAATGTTGGGCATGGTGTTGCGGTGGGCGCCTGTTCGCTACGGTGAAGGAGGTGCCGAGTCGAGGGGGCCCACGGGGAGAGTCGTGGGGGCAATGGGGGTAGTGAGGTGGCTAGGCGCGCCGGTGTTTGGGTATGAGAGGACAAGATAAAGACAGACGGGAGAGAACCGCAGAGGGCCGTTGGGCGTCGTTGTGGGAGGTGCCGATTGATTCTCCATTTCATTTCCACGGCCACAGCGCAATACCCACCGCTTATGTAAATTTCCATCTTTGGTATAAAGTACCTGTCCTCGGCCGTTACGTACTCCAGTACTCGTATAATTACTGGTTCTGCGGCCACTCGTGCCCGCTCTTGTTGTGATACTGCAACGATTGAGGGCTCATCCTCAATGCACCGTTGTCACCTCGAAACCCCTGCAGCGTCGGGGAACGTTCCCACCAACGACCGCAACATCTAACAGATCGCATAGTGCACAAATGTCACACCTGTGATCCAGCCCAAATTTATGATGGACGCTCGTTTGGGAACGCCTGGCTGAGCAACTAGGGGCATTCCACCTGATACACCTTTGGCATCATTATCCGGTCTCCTCAGGCTGTCCTCTACAGTTGAAATCTCGCGCGCGGATATACGCACATCATGCATCATGCGCTGTTTCACATTCACGCTTTGATAGCAAAGGATTTTACTCCGGTGGAATAAGACGTGGGTTGCTTGTCTAAAGTACACATGTGCACAGAATGAGTTCGTACAACGTCCGTGCCGTCTATATCGCCGCATGCCTCCGCAATCGCGTCTGCAGCCCGATTCTAAAGAGATGGTGCACCCCTCACGACTTTGTGCCCATCAACGCCGTCACAGCCCTAACCACCGCGCCCATACCCTCGCGTACCGCCTCGCGCTCCTCCGGTCGAACCCGCACCAGGACGCGCCCCTCAAACTTGTCCGGGTGGAAGCGCAGCATCGTAGCCCTCAGCACCTCCCGGCGCGCCTTGGCGCCCTCCGGCTCATCCGCGCCGTGCGCAGGCAGGAGAAACGCAGCGATCGCGTCGGACGTGAGCGACGCAGCGTCCGCCACAGGCCACGGCACGTCCGCGAAGCGCAGCTCCGGACCATCTCCCGGGGGTGCCTCAAGCAGCGCCGCCCACGCGCGGTCGTACGCTCCGCGCGCATCCGCCTCGCGCTCACGCGCGCGTTCGCGGCGCCGCCGCCACTTCTCGTCTTCCTTCGCGCGCAACCTGCGCTCCGCGTGCGCCTGCGCAGCCGCCCGCGCCTCTTGCTGGCGCAGCTCCTCCGCGTGCGCCGCAGCATTACGCCGCCTGCCATGTCCAACACGATAATTGAGCATTGACTTAAGAGTGAAGGGGAATAAAACCACGCACCTCCACATCCCGACGCGCACCCACTCGGCGTACTGGTCATCGTCCATGAGCGTCGGGTCCTCCCCCGCCTCAACGTCCGCGTCGTCGTACGCGCCGATGCCCGCCGCGCGCCACCGCCGCGGCACATGCGCGTAGTCGTTCATGCGTGCCTCGAGCGAGTCCAGCCGCTCGTCCTCGCCGAATGCGTCCCACATCTTCTCGCGCCAACGCGCACCCTCCTCCTATCCCGCCGCGCGGACATCGAGGGCCCCGGGTCGTCGTCATATGTGGTGCGGTGCGCGCGGCGCGCGGCCTTCTTTGCAGCTTTGCGGGCTTTGCGCAGGTCGTGCTCGGCTTGTTCGGCGGGCGTGCGCTTGAGGTGCAGACTTTTGGGCATTGTGGTAAGGTAACAGTGGCCACTAGTGGCTGTCAAGCTGATGATGACGATGAGAGAGCTGGCGGGCCGGTGGGCCGGCGTACACACCATTGGCTGACATTCAAGGTCACGAGCATGACGGTTAAGTTGTCTCGATGACGACTCTAAGGACGGCACCGAATTTCTGTAACAGACCGGCCAGGTGAAGACAGCCATTTAGACCATCAATTTACGACCTCTTGCTAGCTGATCGGTGCGCGACGCACTTGCCCTTGTACTTGCCTTGTATTCCTCTGTCACTTGTGCCTTGTCCTTGCCTTTTCAAACATTTACATGCCTGCACGACGGTCATCACACTCGATTCACGGTCTTCGGTGCTTCGTAGATGGACCTAGTTTGGGCCTATCTACCATACATAACACAAGGACCGCCGGACTGTCGCCGATATCAGCCTTTGTGTCCTCAAACTCCAGGAAGCATATGCGCGACGTCCCGCGATGTCGCGTTAATAATATGTGCGCGACGTCATGCGACGTCGCGTGAGGGCGTATCATATATGTACGGGGAACAGATACCCTTGACCCTGTATTCTATTCTGACAATCTCCCCTACATCGCAAGTGAAGAAACCACGAAGAGCAGTTGATCATGGCTACGCCGTAAGTGCGGTTGTGATATGTGTACTGCAATTGTTGGCAGGTCTGACTCTTGGACTATCTTCGAACAGCACATCTCGGGATGGGGACCGTGGGGGCTCGGATCTCCCTCCAGTTGCCCGCCCTGTGCTTACTAGTAGGCATCAGCACCTCAAGACGGTGGTCCCTTGGCACTGAACCGCTTCCTTTCTGCAGTCGTACGAGCAAGCGACCTGCCTCATCTCAGCACAACATCCGGCAAGGAGAGAGAATTCTATGTCACTGCGACCGATGGGATGAGGACCGAAAGAACGTCGGCTGTCCAAAGCAAAGGGTGGTCGGTGCGATGGGATGAGACTCTCTCTGGCTTGTAAGGCACACTGCTCTTATTCCTCCGTTCAACTTCAGTGACAGGTGTTCGCAGTCAAGTCAGCCCCACTTCGTCACTCGTGGTGCACGTGGTTGCACGGACTCGGGGGCTGTCCAAAGACATCCTCCTTGGGCCGCTGGTGATACCATTCGAGTCCATTCGCTCGTTCTCCAATCGAGGTACGAGGTGCACCAGTCTTGTGTCCCCCAGTTGCTGACCACCTCGTGTAGAGTTTGACCTTCCACTCAGCCCTGCACCACAGCGTGCGATCCTCGTTCTCTCCATCTCCTTGCCGGAGGGGGGCCGACTTCCGCATGGGGAGGCCGCAACCGTCGGCCCTCCCGAGGCCTCTGCAGGACCGAGCCATGTCAGTGGCACCCTCCCCGGCGTAACTCCGGGTGGCATGCCCGACGGCGGTCCAGCAGACCAGGCGGAAGCTGCAGCGAATTTGAGCGCAGCTGATCAGGCGATGTCTAACGTGAAGACTGCTCATGGTCCTCTGCTAAAGGCCATGGAAATTGCTAACGACGCGCCGGATGACCTCCAAGAGGTCTCTGAGTTCTATGACACGTGGGGCTCGGTGCTCAAGAACGTCAAATGGGTGGTGGATGCGGTTGATAAAATTACAGAGGTAATCATATTGTCCCACCACGGAGCCGACCGCTGACCTGGTGGTGGTTGACCCACTAGATTCACCCTTGGGCCAAGATGGCATGGAGCGTCCTCTCCGTTATCCCGAAGGTGAGTTCGCTAGCATGAATAGAATGTCGCGTTTCTCATTCTCGTGGTGCTGTGCCTAGACGTTCCTTGCCCAGGTTGAGCGTGATAAGGGCGTCAAATCGCTCCTTGTTGCAATACGGGATGCATTCGATCTCGCAGAGTCGGCGAATACCATGCAGCTCCGCAAGCTCGAAACCAAACAGACCGCGATTCTAAAGGAGATGTTGCACCATGTCTGTGACTGCGGAGATTTTGTTAGGGCGTACGCAGGGGACGAGCGATTTCGTACGTTTCCGTCCGCAGGTCTCATGGGTCCTCCCTTTCTTATCGTAACATATACGACCTGCAGGCACCCGACTTCGGAAGCATCTTGTTGACGGCACCAATGAGCAAATCAAGCGCTATAGCGATAGACTGGAATATCTTCACGATCAATTCCTTGATCATAGCACCGTCGCCATCCAGAATACCGTATACCAGATTCACGACGATCTTGACCAACTCCAAGATGGTCTCTCCCAGATTCCAGGACGGTTAGACGGGCTCGCCATCCGAATTGAGCAGGTCGCTAGCAAAGTTGCAGGCGTTGGTACGACCTTTCTGTGGCGACGAGCTCACCTGGAAGTCTGACCGGATATGTGCAGGAATGGACGCCAAGCTCGGGGAAATCCCGTACCCGCAAGGAACGCGTTTCCGTCCAGACAAGAGGTGTCTATCGGGACTCGCATGGCCTTCTTAGACCATATCACCAGCTGGGCGAACGACCCCTCATCTCCGCGTGCGCTCGTGCTCTTCGGCCAGGCGGGGACGGGGAAGTCGTCAATCGCAAATGAAATCGCTCATCGCTTCAACGAGACTCGTCGTCTCACCTCTTCATTTGTCTTCTCGCGCACGGAAAGAGTTGGCCGTGACACCTCCCTCCTTTTCACTGGGCTGGTACACGACCTCGCAGACCGGTACCCTACGTTCAAAGCGTCCTTGTGGAAGTCATCGAAGGCAACACGTCCCTTCGGCGTGGCGCACAAGATTACCAAACCGTCTTTCAGTCAATGTTGCTGGAGCCGCTTCGAAAGGCCCCCTTGATCAGTCCCATTTTCCTCATCGTCGATGCATTGGATGAGTCTGGTGACGCATTCGGTACGGCGGGTTGCACACCTTCCTCGCCGACAACATCTACAAGCTCCCTTCAAACTTCCGCATCCTGATCACCTCCAGACCGGAGAAAGACATCGTGAACGCATTCATTAAAGCGGAATACATGACCAATCTGTATATGGACGATCGGCGCCTATCTTCTCGTACACACGAAGACATTCGCGCTTACATCCAGGAGCGCCTCCCCTCCACTGTGTTCCAATTGTGCGGTGATAAGCTCGTAGCCAAGGCGGACGGACTATTCCAGTGGGCAGCTGTTGCATGCGACTACATCCAACGCCCACCCCCTGGTCTAGAACAGAGCGAATGCATAGATGACGTCCTGCATCCGTCTCCCGACCACGAAGGCCTCAACCCTCTGGACACACTATACGACACGGTCCTTACCAGGACATTCAGTCGCGACTCGGTCCTAACTCGTTTTCGATCTGTGATGGGGCTTCTGCTCGCGTCGTTCGAGCCTCCTTCTATCGATTCTATGGCCCGTTTGTGCGAGTATGCGACGCCACCGGCTGGTCTAAGCGAGGGGTCTATTCGTGCAATTGTTGACTACCTTGGCTCCTTGCTGAGCAACGTCACGTTACCCAGCTCATCACTCCCCATCGTCCCGTTACATGTGTCTTTCCGTGACTTCCTCACCGATCAGAAGAGGTCTGGCAAGTTTTGGATCAACATAAGCGACGCTCACCGCCAGTTGGCGAGCGGCACTCTCGGCCTCATCCATCATGAGGCGGGCTTCAATATCTGTGGTCTCCAATCCTCGAATCAACGCAACTCAGACATCTCGGACCTCTCGTCCCGCGTGGCCGAGCACATCTCACACGCTCTATCCTACGCCTGCCGCTTCTGGGCTGCCCACTTCAAGCGGAGCGCTCCCGACGCAAGTCTCATCAACGAGGCCCAATCGTTCTTCAAGAATGACTTTCTTTCTTGGCTCGAAGCCCTCAGCCTACTTGGGGCCGTCAATCTTGCCTCGCAGGCCTTGTTGACTATGAAAGACTGGCAGGCTCAAGCCCACGAAGACGTGAGCATTTACAAGTGCTTGATCATGGATTTGTGGATCTCATGGATTCTTTCTATGACAGTCGCCATTGACGGACCCGCTGAAGACGCTCGAGGTGTGGACCCACGACGCTGCCAAGTTCGTGCACTTTTTTGGGATGCCTATCGCACAGAGCACTCCACACCTTTACCTGTCCGCCCTCCCGTTTGCCCCGGAATCATCTGTAATCTCCCAGCAATATGCACCACTGTTCCCGCGAACGCTCTCCTTGCGTAAGGGACGGATGTCGCATTGGCCAGTGCAAGAAATGGTCATTCATGCAGGCGCAGAGTGCAGAAGCATTGCATTCTCGCCGGACGGTCAACGCATTGCCTCGAATTCGTACGGCGCATCAGTTAGTGTTTGGGACACAGAGACGGGCCAGGCCATTGCGGGTCCATTCACTGGACACACGGACTGGATCAACTCTGTCGCCTTCTCGCCGGATGGTAGGCGTATTGCCTCGGGCTCGAATGACCAGACAATTCGTATCTGGGACGCAGAGACAGGGTCGGTCGTCGCAGAGCCACTCACGGGGCACACACATTGGGTCAGCTCCGTCACGTTCTCGCCGGATGGTCGCCGTCTTGCCTCGGGATCGTATGACAAGACAATTCGCATCTGGGACGCAGAGACAGGGCGGACCGTCGTAGGTCCATTCGCCGGGAACAAAGACATGGTCTTCTCTGTCGCGTTCTCGCCGGACGGTCGCCGTGTTGCCTCGGGCTCCTATGACCATAGAGTTCGAATCTGGAACGCAGAGACAGGACGGATCGTCGCAGGTCCAATCATGAGGCACATGCGTTGGGTCTGCTCTGTCGTGTTCTCAGCGGACGGTCTCCGTCTTGCCTCTGGATCATTGGACGAGACAATTCGGATCTGGGACGGAAAGACGGGGCAGGCCATCGCTGGTCCATTCGTAGGGCACGCTAGTGCTGTTTCCTCTGTTGCGTTCTCGCCGGATGGTCGTCGTCTTGCCTCCGGCTCGTGGGACAACACTATCCGCATCTGGGATGTAGAGACAGGACAGGTCATTGCGGGTCCATTCATAGGGCACACGGATTCCATCATCTCCGTCATGTTCTCGCCAGACGGCCGCCGTCTTGCCTCGGGCTCCGAGGACTATTCTCTTCGCATCTGGGATGCAGAGATAGGACTGGCCGTCCCTCCAGCACCATTGATAGAGTATACGGACAAGATCAATTCTGTGGCGCTCTCGCCGGACGGTCGCCGCGTTGCCTCGGCGCAAGACGACACAGTTCGGATCTGGGACGCGGAGACGGGATTGGCCATCGCAGGTCCACTCACGGGGCACGCAGTTTCGGTCAACTCTGTCATGTTCTCGCCTGATAGCCGCCGTGTTGCGTCAGGCTCGCATGACGGAACCGTCCGCATCTGGGACGTAGAGACAGGACAAGCGATCGTAACTTCGCCCGGGAACCGCGTAGGTGTGGTTATCGCTGTCGCGTTTTCACCAGATGGTCGTTGTGTTGCCTCTGGCTCGCATGGCAGCGCGGTTTGGATCTGGAACGCAGAGACGGGACACGTGGTTGCAGGTCCATTCATGGGGCACACAGAGCCGATTAACTCTGTCATGTTCTCGCCGGACGGCCAGCGTATTGTCTCGGGCTCATGGGACAAGACAGTTCGCATCTGGAATGCAGAGACAGGAACTGCTGTCGCAGGTCCCCTCACTGGGCACACAGACAAGGTCACGTCTGTTGCGTTTTCGCCGGATGGTCGTCATGTTGTTTCGGGGTCGCTGGACAGAACAATTCGGATCTGGGACGCGGAGACGGGACAGGCCGTCGGAGCTCCATTCACGGGGCACAGAGGCATGGTCGAATCTGTCGCGTTCTCGCCCGATGGCCGCCACATTGCTTCGGGGTCGTATGACAGCACAATCCGCATCTGGGATGCAAAGACGGGACAGGTGGCCGCAAGGCCATTCATGGGGCATACGGATGGGGTCACCTCCATTGCCTTTTCATCCGATGGCCAGCGTCTTGTGTCGTGCTCCAGCGACAAGGCAATCCGGCTCTGGGTCCTCAACACTGAAGATCCCGCAGAAACTTCCGCCCGTCCCCGTCCGCAAGTACCTCGGACTCCATCAGATGTCCCCGCCCACGATTTACTTGACAGCACTCCCTTGAACAAGTTGGTTCGGCGCCCGAGTCGCATCAGCGGCGGCGGCGCCATTCCGGACCGGTGGGAGATGGCGGAAGGCTGGATCCGTGGGGAAGACGGCGCGCTCCTCATGTGGATCCCTGAACCGCACAGGGCTGGCCTTCGCCACCCGCGCAATGTGTGGGTCATTCACCCAAACGAGACTATCCTAGATACATCGAATTTTGCTCATGGGACTGATTGGACGACGTGTTACGCAGGAAAACCGTAGAATCGTACGAGATCGTAGTATCATCGTTCCACTCTATCTACTATAAGCGGTGTAACTATGTGGCCTGCGCAGTGTAAAAAAACTCTGGTTTTATGGTAGCGTTTGGCACGTGGATGGCCTTTCGAAGGCCAATCACGAACTGGGCATGGCAGCACGTATATCAACGAGAGACTGTATCTGAAGCTCTAAAGTGTAGCTACGAGTCCGGGAAATGCCGAACCTCCTCGGAGGAGAGTCCTCCTCTGACTCCACGCCCGGCGGCAACGCCGCCTCCACCGGCGCAATGCCACAGTAACGAATCGAAAATGGAGTAGCCTAGTACAGTGCAGTATTTGAGGGCCCTGGGAAGAACACACAAAGATGGCTCATGATACGGGGTGCCCTCCCCTATGAAAAGCTCCCTCGGCCACTTCCGCGGCCGGATGGAAGCGATCCAGTCCTTCGAACAGAACCTAGGTAAGACAGCCTGGTCCAGGCTTTCCACGGACTCTCCTAGTTCATCGGCATCGGTCGGTATCAGTCGGCGCCGGGCACGCATAGTCATTTCCACGCGCCGCAGCAATAAGTAGGACAAGCAGCTCGCCCTCTCCCACGCATCAAGGTTGCGTCAGGGCCTACCGCGATGCCGGGTCTCGATGACATGTCGGCCACCTTTGTTAGGAACATATACAATGCGCTCAGAGCGATGTATGTGTGTCCTTTGGAACGGAGTGTGAGCCTTGCATGAGCGGACGCGCGGAGAGGACAGAACACGCACCACCTCGTTCACGCGCACGGACTGCGCCAGCAGCCGAGCCCAAACCCAGAATGTCTCGGCTCGGACGACGGCGCGCGCCGTCCCCGGTCCCCCGACACGGACCTTGGGGCCCACCTACAGCTAAAACCGAAACCTTAGGCCCTTTTCCACTTCTCGGGAATACAGGCCGGGGTCTCAATTAAGTGTTCGGTTGCTGATGCCGAGACATCCGCCTGCCAACACAAAATGATAACCCCAGCGTCAAGGACTTAACTTCTTGCTCCGCTCAGGTTATGTCAGACTCGCGTGTATCTGGGGACAATCGGCAGGGGCCTAAGGTTTCGGTTTTAGCTGTAACCGGCGGTCTGTCTCGGCGACGTTGCTTGCTGTGCGCCGGCAATCAATCTCAAGGGACCCATGAGAAGACATAGTTTTTTGTATTCAACCGTTAGTACTGTGATGTATTTGACGGTTCATTGCACTGAGGTCGAACATGGCTCTCGACCTCGGTGCTGGTATACTGTAAGTGCGATGGGGTTTACATCCAGTGGCACACCTCCGCGCGCATGCTGTTCATGGATCTGCCCGACATGTGCTAGCTGTTGCGCGCCAACGGGCCCGCGCATACCTACCTGAACGTGCAGGTGCGCGCGCTCGCGTATCGTCGGTGCGAGCCGCAGGAAGCCCTGTTCTTGATGCCGTTTGGGCTGCGGTGCGCATTCGCACCGGTACCTGTCTGACACGCGGGCGGGCGGTGGGCACAGCTGGGCACAGGCGGTAACGGCGAATTGAATGTGGTCTCCGCGCGGCGAAGGGCGGAGTCGGTTGACTAGGAGGTGCCGCAGGACAATGGTGATTTGTTTCAGGGTGTCGGGGCGGGCGGGATGCGCGCGCAAAAGAGCAATAACGTCGAAGTTGTCGATAGTAAGCGTCGAGGAGGAGATGTAGTCCGGAGTGACATGCGGAGGGCCGATGCTCAATCACGTCGGGTTCCGGAACTCGGGCAGCACGTGGTTGATCCGTATCCAAATCGCTCTATTTGAGGCAGTGATTCGCACTCCGATAATGACGAGCATCCTCGAGCATCTGAAGGGGTCGTACCCTTGTCTCCTAAAGCAGACCTTAGTAATGGAAGACAATCGGTCGTACCCCCCCCCCTTCAAGATCGCTGAGAAAATATTCGGAATACTCAACGTTGACGATATGACGCCAGGCCCCGGTCGTACCGATCGTGGATACTACGAAAATACAGGCCGCGTTGTGTGACATCCGTTCAGAACAGGCGTGTTCTGGCGGAGATCGAAGTTCATCACAGCAGTAGCACCCGTCCAATCACGCTTGTGCGCGTATCCGCCGGCTGAACGCGGCAACTGCGGCCCTGTGTTTCTGAACTCGGTTGTAAACCGTTCCAAATCCTTATGGCAAGTCATCCATAGTACCGAACAACTGAATTCACGAGCTTCGCGCCCGCCACCTCCCGCCGCCCACGGCTGTTCGTATCTTCTCCAGACAGTGTGGGAGGGCCAGGGAGGTAGGGACGCAACGACAGGCGCCCGTCCCCAATTGGCTGTGCCGCCCGTGACTTCTCCATGTCGGACTGATTGTCGCCATTGAACAAGCCGCCACTTCCACTCGAACACTTGTCGATGGCTTCCGACGCTCGCTGCGCCAGACATCCCGCTAATACCTCTCCTGAACTTCCCGTAGTGAATGGGATGCCAGGTTTATAAAAGCCGCCAGCTTGAGCTGGTTATCAGACAGCATCATCTACTTCCACATCTAACCATAACAACATGGTCAGCAGCACTACACGAGTCTGGTTTATCACTGGTACGTGTACGACATGCCCACCATCTTGACCCCGATCTCCTCACACTCTATCCAGGTGCATCAGCAGGCCTGGGCCTGGCGTTGACTCGTTCTGTCCTCGCTCGTGGTGACTATGTTATCGCGACTGCAAGGTCGCTCGAGTCCTTCGAGGAGCTCCTTGAAGATATATCGATCGACCAGACACGGTTGAGGGTGTTGACTCTTGATGTCACTTCTTCGACGGAAGAGATTAGACAACGCGTGCAAGAGGGCCTCACACCTGGGGTCGCATTGACGTGCTCGTGAACAACGCAGGGACAATGACATATGGTGCAAGCGAGGAACTTGGGTATGTGTCGTCGTTCACGGCTCGCTCATGGAAGCTTAAAGGTTCCTATAGCGCCGAGGGTGTTATGCGAGACATGCAAACGAACTTCGTCGGGCCCATGAACGTCACCAACGCTGTTCTTCCTCATATGCGCTCACGACGCGAAGGCACCGTCGTCTTCGTTGGAAGCCGCTCTGCATACCGCAACCAGATGATCGTGAGTTCATTGCTTCCTGAAACATCGATTCGTTGACTGACGGACTTTCCTAGGGCATGGGTGAGCATCTAGCGGCATTTCACGCCAAGATTATGTATACTGATCCGCTTCTGACCTCAGCATCCTATTCTGCATCAAAAGCAGCACTTCACTGTGAGTTACACAGGCCGCTCCCCCTATGGCATATACTCATACGTTGCCCTTATTCCAGCATACGGAGAGACACTCGCTGTCGAACTCGAACCCTTCAGCGTCCGAGTCATTGTCACGGTGCCGGGAGGTTTCAAAACCAACTTCAACGCACCAACGCGCGTTGGCACGCCCCTCGAAGGATACGAGGGTGTACGTGACTTCATGGACAAGGCAGTCCCGATGTACGTCAAGATCCCGAAAGGCGATCCCGCACTCGGGATGGACGCGCTCGTCGACGCCGTGCGGGGCGAAGGCCGCGCCGCCGGCCATGGCCCGCCACCACTCTGGCTCTTCCTCGGCGAAGACTCCATGCGGGATGTGCGCCTTCGCTCGGAGAGGCTGCAAGCGACGATGGATGAATGGAAAGACGTTGGCTCAAATCTTGGGCTTCCAGTTGAGCGACTGCAGCTTTGAAGAGTCCGGACCCACGCTCTCTGTATCTAACATCGCTTATGCTTTCTGTGGTACCTTCTATTATCTTCTATAATAAATGAGAACGCGGTCTCCACCGCGTCGACATTTGACGCCTCTGATTGGCTGTGAAGTCTACCACGAGCATTGTGCGTGACATCATGCGTCCGCGTGAACACGGGTTGATCTTCCAGCTAACGACAAAACGATAGAGCCCGGGCGCAGGGAGATCCTCGAGTCCGAGGCTGTCCGTATTCGTGGCCCTTCGTAGCCCCGGTTGCGTCACGGGCCGTGCGGCCCTGCGCAGTAATAATGTTCCCTCGATCGGAGGAGTCGGCCCGGGGGCGCATCTGGTCCTGGAATCCATCTTCAAAACTCCACTTCGAATCGCGTTTGAATACAATAAATTGCCCAAATGACGGGTAACGTGCATAATTCAAAGTAGTTTATCTCAACCGAAATAGTCCTTTAGTATATGAACAGCACCCTGGTAGGTTCACGCCGATGCACTGGAGCCTTGCTCCTTTTTGGCCACCATCTCATACAGCACATCTCTATCCCCGCTCTCATCCACCATCGCGCGCAACCTACCCTCGTTGTCTTCAACAGTTCACTTGGCCGGCCGAACTCAACCTGAAGATGCCAATCAATTACGCCCTAGGGTCCCGCACAGAAGAGAACTCACAATACGCCCGGCGTCGAGAACCATCTGTGATCTGTCGTTCAGAAGACAATCCTACGACAATGAGAAGATAACCCACAATTTTGTCTGCGTCCATGATAGTTTGGAGACGATGAGCGATCGTTATCAGCGTCACGTCGTTCTTAAGTTCGGTGCGGAGAGAGGTTTGGATGATTGTATCGGTGTCGTAATCAACGGCAGAGGTAGCTGATGTTGGTTATGGTGAGTGAGTACTCACTTGCAGCGAACACGCACAACCCACCTTCGTCGAGAATGAGTAACTTGCTACCACGAATGAGGGCTCTGGCGAGCGCCAAAATCTGACGTTGACCGACGGAGAGATTGCTCCCGCCGCTCGCGATCTGGCTGTCGAGCGTGATGCGAGCTTCATCGTCTTCCCTCTGGAGAGAGAATAAACCAGCCGCGCGCAAAGAATTGTTGAGGGTCACATCATCGAACTGTGAGAAAGGATCAAGGTTTTCGCGCAGAGTTCCGCTCAGGAGCTCGGGCTGGGCAGCTGTAAGGTCTTTGTTCAAGAACGAAGGGTAAAAAAAACTCACGGTCTGCGGGATGATCGTGATGTTGGAACGAAGGGCACTCAAATTGATGTCTTGGTGAGGCGACCGTCATAGTACACTTCTCCTTCTGTGGGGATGCAACGCAGAAGGGACAACGTCAACGAGCTCTTTCCGCTCCCAGTGCGTCCGACTACAGTCCGATTTACAAGTCAGATGATAATCTACCGCAGATACTCTCAGTCACGCACCGACACCCACTCGTTCACAGGACTCGATGTGGAAGGACACCTCGTGCAATACTTCGGGGCCGTCCTGCAGGCGATTAGTCAGCATGATCGGATCAGGAGACCAGTGCGGGAATGGGACGAACGGGGGAGTAGCGCGCGCATAATTTCTCAACACGAAGGTCACCACTCGCAGGCCAGTACGCAGGAGGTTTGCCAGACTCGGTAGACTTCGGCTCTTGCTCAATGTCGATATATGTCTTCATGCGTTCCAGACTACGGAAAACAGCGTCACGCCACCGAATAACGGATAGAAAGTGAATGCTCTACCTGTTTCCACTGACTTCAAACTCGTTGAACCACCTCACCAGCCAGGAGATCATCCCACTGAAGCCGACTATAGTGGAAGTGAGTATGAATCAAGTACGGCAACCACAAGACGAACCAGCCATGGCGAGAGAGAAGCCAGTGTCGGAGGGTAGGTAGCTCTCGCTTCCAGGAGTGTATATAAGCCAGGCAGCCAGGGCAGCCGAGAACAAGCCGCTGAGGAACTCGACGCGTATGCCGACCCAACTGCAGCGGACTCAGCATCCGCGTTGTGGCGTCGCGCAAACCAAGGCGCTTACCGACCCACATCGTAGAAGGCGCGCGCTGCTCTTGTGTAGTTGTCAATCCGGCTGTACGACTCTCGCCGGAACGCATCTTGAGCACCATATGCACGAATCGAAACTGCAAACAAGATCAGACGCGCCGTCGTGTAACTATGGTTTGCACCCACCCAGACCAGTGATAGAAGCACCAAAGTGCCCCATGACCGGAGCCTTCTTGTTGCTCATCTCACGCTTGACGGAAAGCTGCGCTTTCATGTAGATCTCACCACACCAGGCTCCGATAGCGAAGACGATAGCGCCGGGTATGATGAAGATGGGAGTGAAGAAGATGACGCCGGCCAGCTTGACAATCATAACGGAGGAAACGGCAAGAGCGTTCCTGAAGTTGTTAACGAGGGGTCCGTCGACTATGTGCCCGGATTCAGATGGCTGACGACTATGATGTGGAGGATTACTGACTGGAGCGAACATCCTGAGTGCAGCGGGCGATAACACGAGACGTCGGAGTCTTGTCGAGCCAACTACGGAGGATGAGGCTGGTATGATGTTGGTAGGTGGTGATGAACCTACCGCAATGTGGTGCCAAGGACCGATTCAATCAGATTCTTATGAATGACGGTGGACGCCCTAATGGTGCCGAACACGTAGTTGGTGTACTCGATTGTTTGCAGGATGAGCGAGGCGGCAATTAGGAGGCAGTAAATGAAGATGTAGCTGTGGATGACGTCAGCAATATCTAAACCGATCTCGCGATAGTGACCCACAATTTGAAGGGGACATCCGCGGGATCACGCTCAATATATTGCTCGGACCAGTAACCCATGAACCACGTCTGGGCAGTCATTGACATGTCAGTCAGGAGCATAGCACCAAGGCATATGAACCAGAACAAGACTGAGTGCTTTCCCCCTAATGCGCTGAAGAACAGTTGCACTGAAGAAAACTTATGTCAGACCAAGCCAGAAGATGAGATCCGAACAAAACATACAAGATTTCCAGCTGACGTGTCCTTCTGCAATCTCCTCCTCGAGTATCAGCTTGCCTGCTGCCTTCTTCGCATTTTCGTCGGGCTTCTCGCCGTCAATCTCCTCCTCGGTCTTCTCAAGGATAGCCTCTTCCTCCGCGAGCTCGACCGATAGAGACTTATCATTCGCGAGTGCGTCCGACACCGTGCCACAACTCAGGATTGTTCCGCCACCGCCAAGGGATACCACATAGTCGGCAATGGGGCTGACAAGAGCCATGTTGTGCGTCTTTCGATGACGTCATCAGCTGTAAGCTTGATGGGCCGCATGGGGTGTACTCACTACCAGGAGAACGGTTCGTCCTTTGATAAGATCACCCTTGAAGCACTTGTTGACCACCCATTTCGCCGTATGCACATCAAGCGCTGCCAGAACCTAGAGAAATGTGAGATCAGCTTGGGTTCAGCCACCGAGAAGTAAAAAGGTATACGTCGTCGAGCAGAAGGATCTCTGCGAACGAGTAGACCGCGCGAGCCAGTGTAACACGAGCCTATGAGATAGGATCAGTGGCGTCCGATTGATCGACGTGGCATAATACAAACCTTTTGGCCGCCGCTGTAGACACCCCGCCGTTAGGTTGCGCAGCCGACAAGACAAGCTTACTCACCTCAGCGTCAGGCCCTTCTCGCCGACCTCCGTTAGATCGCCAGCTTCGAAGAGGCCCAGATCCTGCTCCAGACCGCATTGATAGATGACTATTGTCCAGTTCGATGAATATCGCGTTCAATAAGGTTCTGACCGATGTGCTTACCCTTCTTGTATCTCTCCTCATCATACGGCGCTCCGAACAAGATATTGGTCTGTAACCAGTCGCAGTTGAGAGTAACTGACGGAACCTCACCAATAGAATACATACTCGGATGGTCTCATTTTGTATCCACGACTCTTGTGCAGCGTAGCTGACCCCATTCGTTCTCGGAAGATGGAACCACGCATCAGGCTGCGTAGGGATAAAGTGCATCTCGCCTAGGATCAAATTCAGTGGACTATTTCGCGGATCCATAATCATTCGGACGCACTGAGCAACGCCATGAACAGCGACGTTTTTCCAGAACCAGTCGGACCAACGATTATGTTGAATGACTGTCTTTTGAAGAGAAGCTCATCCGGAATGCGTAAGACAAAGCGTTTCCGAGACGGCGTCACCGCGCCATCAGCTTCGTCCTTCGACCAAGTGAAGCTCGCGTTCTTGAATCCAATTACATCGCCACTTGACGGAGCTTCTGTAAGCCAGTTAGTAGCCGCGATGTCGTTGAGTTGCACATCGTGTTCATCGAGGAGTTCGGTCTATAGGACACGTCAAGAGACCGGGTGATATGGCAAACTCTGTAAGCATACCTCCCGGAGGAACGCCGAGACGCGCTCCAGGGAGACCTTGGCTGGGATGGTTTAGCAATGGTATGATCAACAGAAGCGAAATGTGATCCACCAGTGATCAGCTGAGGTAACATCTTGAACACGCCATAGAGTTGGTCCCTCAAGATATCGAAGACTGTCAAGAGGTTAGCTCGTCTCCGCGTGAGAAATGAACAATGACTGACTGGCTAGAGCCGCGAATACTTTGGAAGCTGTGGCCAATATTAGAATATGGACAATCCTGATAAAGCAGAATACTTACGAGATAAGGCCTGTTCCATGAACACGATCTATACACAACGCAAGGTGGATCAGATGGTGCTAGTAAAGACAGAAAGCAGCCACGCACGTAGGTTACGAAGGTAGCCAGCATCTAGACGTGCTGCTTAGCAAACGTTGGGATACAAGATATAAAGTCAGCTCACCGTGATGACGGGGACGCTATAGCTAAAAGCGCGACATTTCAGTGCCATTCTAACAGGGAACGAACTAAACCCGCGCACTTGATCATAAGATTGGTGAGGTTCAACAGCTTTCCTTTCCTAACCCACTTCAACTCTTCCGCACGCTTGTCCGCGATCTTCTGGTCTACTCTGGGCTCCCAACCGAACAATTTAACCATGCGCATGACGCCCATCACTAACGCAAGCGTCAATGAGGGCTAAACCTTCGCGACATAATGAACTGTCAAGATCACCTTCGGAAACCGTTTGGACTCGCGCATCGGTCTGTGTAGGAGATGAGCGCGCGAAAATCGTCTAAGTGATTCAGCCAAACCCTCTTCATCGCCTCCCGTTGAACCCCTTGCATTAACTTCATGATGAGTCCAGGAAGAGGTACCAGAACAATCATGGAGAACAACCCAACAAACGAACTGCACAGTTGCGTTCGCGTCAGGCACCAATGGGAGATACTCAGGTTGAAACATACCTCCATCCGAGGATGTTGTACAGGAACGTAATCGAGATAATGATCTGCGAGGGTGCATAGAAAACTAACAAGGGGTTCGGGATCAACTACGCTACCGGCAGTTGCAGCTAGGGAAGAGACACACTGGGGAACAGGAACTCTCGCCCATCGGTAATGTTTCCCAGATCGGTGGACACGAGATTATTGATTTTGCCGGTGAAGTTGCTGCCCTTCTTCGATTCTTCGGGTGCTGCAGGCGGTGCAACCGCTTTCCCATCCTCTGGCTTGGCTTTCTGCTTCCCCTTGCTGCTCGATGACTGAACCCTGGTGATTTCGTCTCCGTTGCCGTTAGACGTGCCCCCGGTCACAGCCGCGGTATCGTCGCTAGTGGGCGAATCGGCATCCGAGACGTTGTCCGGCGTTGAACCTCCTACGCTCGTCGGAGGCTGTGACATCGAGGAGCTTTGCTGGGTCTCGGCTTTTACGCGAACACGTAGCGAATGCTCGAAGATAAGCTGAGTGAGGATGGCTTCAATGCGGACAAGGGTTCCGGTCTAGTTACCACGTATGAGTAACTGTCCAGCCCTACGCAGACTTGAGACGTACCGATAAGAAGATGTACCATTGGAATGAGATGGAACCGAGCGTGGGGCCAACAATCAAGCCTGCGACCCATACCCATGGGCCTACGATAGTATCCTCACCGCCAGTCTCAATGTAGCTAGAGGGGCACGACGTCAGGACGTTGAATGCACGCGTAGACTGCATCTCTCACTTGAGGAGTCGGTTGATTGCAAGGGGTCCCAGGAATCCACAGAGAACCTGGCGACACGTTCTTCAGGAGAAAGGTAACCGAAACCGCCACCGACTCACTTTTATCAACATCACCGTCAACATGATCGCATATTCGCGCCCTGCGAGCGTGATCAGATACACCATACTAAACGCACACAAACGCGCACGTACGGAAGGTGCTCAAAAGGGCCCAAAATAGATACTGTCCCTTAGCGCCGTAGAGCTCATCCAATATCTGCAGACGATGAGCAAAACCTCAGCGTCCACACGGCTCGACTTACAGGGAAGCTCCTTTTGACAAGGTTTTTGGCTTTGTCATAGTCGGCAATAGGGGGGAGTTGGTCATGGGCAAGATGGGGGATACGATATGCCAGCCAGATAAGCGGATCGATGTAACTGTGGATGGCCATTGAGAACATTGACGCCGTCTGCTCCGGATTAGGGACAGGCGCTGGCTCCTATAGTTCAAATCAGCCAAACTCGCTCGACGACTCCTTTGGTTTAGGCCTACTTTAGAGTCGTACGGCACATATTGGCGCGGCACAGTCAGTGGGATAACGATGGCTGAAAACCCAAGCAATGCAATCTTCGCCCAAAGAAGCGAGCCTTCAGCACCATCCGCGGGCTCCAATGTGAATGTCAACAAAGGCCATATGTCACGGTATACATAGACAAGCGATGTCGCAAGTAGGATGACGTCCAGATGCCAGTTGGCCGTGGACGCGGCCTTGGGAGAAGCAACGACGGTAACGAGCGATAGAAGGGAGGCAAAGAACTTAGGCAGTGTCAGCCTGAATCGACGTATAGAGTTTGACTGGACTCACGAATGTGGCGCAGAGAGCCAACCTTACAATGCCACGCTTGCTGCCAACGCTCTCGACTTGACTTCCCACTTCAAGCACATAAACGGTGAGATACAAGCCGAACAGAGCCAGAACACCGAGGAGCCGTGCGATCTTGAAGGAAAAGATGGTCGATCCGCCCGCTTGCTTGATGTACGCCTTGGATGCGGCTACCAGCCCTATGTCGGCAACAGGTTCGGGAGAGGAAGGTCCATCCGCGTCGAGATGTTGAACGCGCCTGGCGCGGTACGCCTTGAGCCCATACGAGACGGCAGATTGGACCGCGAGCACGGTAGCAGAGACGGCAGCGACATATGCTGGAATCAAGAGTGGATGCAGCCAGAGGCTTGGTTAGCGACACGAGTAAGCCGACACACATCGTCTATTCGATCCATTCATTATGGCACGTACACGCTGTCCCCTATCGTTGCCACTTTTGAGGGCTTCGACAACACTGAGCTCTCCGGAAGCGATGGAAATGGGTGCTGGATAGTAGGGTGCACACCAGCTGACGCGTCGCCCATGGTTTCTTGAGAAGAAGAGTTGTTCAACCTCGCCCAAGACGAACGTGTATATATATGTGTGTAGGGAACCCTGGGGAACCCGCCGCGCGGTCTCTGAGAGCCATCTTGTAGGCGCTCAGTACCAGTACTTGCTCGTTTGGCGTTGATTGCGACGGCTTTGACAGCCCGCGGTGGGATCAACTGCAGTCGAGCCAGGCTTACAAAGGTGTTTCGCACGCAATGGCACCAGCCCCGGGCCCCGGCAGGCACGTGAGTCATGCAGTGACCAACGGCGAGTCGACAGTAGCCTCTTGAAGACAGCATTGAGACAGCAACAGGATCATAGCAGTATGCATTCGCCCCTGCTTGATGTCCTTTGGTGTGTCGATATGCTTGTGCCACCTGCCGTCTGCGTGTTGGAGTATACTTAGAGGTCCGCTTGATGATCATGATCAACGGCGGCAGGAGCAATGCATGGCCTTGCCCGGCCGGTGTCCGGGTCTACTTACTTATGTAAGTACACATGGCACTGCTCACTGATGAACACGGCTCTTTCTCGGACTGGCGCCAATGCACGTCTTCCTGATTTACTTGGACACGGTCCCCAGCGCTTGGGAGAGGAGCCTAGTTTGGAACTTTCTACCATACGCGGCACAAGGATCGCCGGACGATGCGCCGCGACATCGGCCCCGGCCTTCGCTCTGTCAAACAAGGAAGCTCAGTGTAGACGCGCGTGCTTTGGAGGTCGTGTATGTGGATTCGGCGCTCTTGACCCTGCCCCATACCCTGACCATCTCCCCTACCTTGCAAGTGCGACCGTGAAGGATAAAGAAAGAGTAGTCGATCATGGCCACGTCGTGAGTGCATTCGCGATTTGTGCTCTGCAGCTGTCGGAAGGCCTGACTCTTGGACTATCTTTGAACAGCGCATCTCAGGATAGGGGACACGGGGGCTCGAATCTCCCACCAGTTGTCCGCCCTGTGCTGACTGGTGCGTATAACTACTTCTTCGAGACGGTGAACCACTGGTACTCAATCGCTCCCTTGCTGCAGTCGTACAGGCAAGCGACCTGCCTCATCTTACTTCAACATCTGGGAAAGAGAGAGAATTCTACGTGACTGCGACCGATGGAGTGAGAACTGAGAGGACATCGGCCGTTCGAAGCAGGGGGTGGTCGGTGCGATGGGATGAGACTCTCTCTGGCTTGTGGGGCACACCATTCTTCATTCCTCGGTTCAACTTCAATGACAGGCGTTCACAGTCAAGTCAGCCCCACTTCGCGTCTCGTGGTGCGTGTAGTCGCGCAGAGAAAGTTACTCAAAGATATACTCCTTGAGCCGTTGGTGATACCCTTCGAGCAAGTTCGCCCATTCTCCCATCGAGGTACGAGTCGCAGGGGTTTTGTGTATCCCAATTTCTGACCGCCTCGTGTAGAGTTTCATCTTCCAGCCAGTCCAGCACCAATCCTCGTGCTCTCTATCTCCTTGCCGGAAGCTCAAGCTCTTCCACATAAGGCGACCGCAACCGACAGCTCTCCCGGTGTCTCTGCAGAACCGGACCAAGTCGGCGACGTTCCCCCCGGAGCAACTCCGGATGGCTTATCTGACGAAGGTCTGGTAGACCAGACGAAAGCTGCGGCGAGTTTGAGCGCAGCTGGCGAAGCGATATCCATCGTGAAGACTGCTCATGGTCCTGTGCTGAGGTTGATGGAAGCTGCCGACGACGCGCCGGATGAGGTTCAAAAGATTGTTGAGTTCTATGAAACTTGGGAGTTGGTTCTCAAGAACGTGAAATGGGTGGTGGACGCGGTTGATAAGATCGCAGAGGTAATCTTATTGTTCCATCGCAGTGCCGATCGCTGACCTGGTGGTGGCCACCCATTAGGTTCACCCATGGGCCAAGATGGCATGGAGTGTCCTGTCCATCATCCCGAAGGTGAGCTCGCTAGCATGAATAGGATGCTACGTGTCTCATTCTCGTTGCGTTGTGCCTAGGCATTCCTTGCGCAAGTTGAACGAGACGAGGGCGTGAAATCGCTCCTTGTTGCGATTCGGGACGCATTCGATCTGGCGGAATCGGTGGACAGCGTACAGCTCGGCAAGCTTGAAACGAAACAGACCGCGATTCTGAAGGAGATGTTGCATCATGTGTGTGACTGCGGAGATTTTATTAGGGCATACGCAGGGAACGAGCGGTTTCGTACGTTTCCGTCCTCGGGTTTCATGGATGTTCTCCTTTTCATCGAAGATATAACCTACAGGTGACCGACTTCGAAAGCATCTTGTTGACGGCTCCAATGAACAAATCAAGCGCTATGGCGATAGACTCGAATATCTTCGGGGCCAATTTTTAGATCATAGCACTGTCGCCATCCAGAATACCGTATACCAGATTCACGATGATCTCTACCAGATACAAGACGGTCTCTTCCAGGTCCCTAAACGGTTAGACGGTCTCGCTATTCGAATTGAGCAGGTCGCTAGCGAAGTTGCGAGTGTTGGTACGAAGTTTTCTGTGACCACGAGTTCACCTGGAAGTCTGACCGGATATATGCAGGAATGGACGCCAAGCTCGGAGAAATCCCGTACCCGCAAGGAACACGTTTTAGCCCTGAAAAGAGGTGTCTGTTGGGGACCCGCGTGGCCTTCTTAGACCATATTACCAGCTGGGCGAACGACCCCTCATCTCCGCGTGCGCTCGTGCTCTTCGGCCAGGCGGGGACGGGGAAGTCGTCGATCGCAAACGAGATCGCTCATCGCTTCAACGAGACTCACCGTCTCACCTCTTCGTTTGTCTTCTCGCGTACGGAAAGAGCCGGACGTGACACCTTCCTCCTTTTTACTGGGCTCGTACGCGACCTTGCAGACCGGTATCCTACCTTCAAAGCGTCCTTGTGGAAGACCGTCGAAGGCGACACTTCCATTCGCCGTGGCGCACAAGATTACCAAACCGTCTTCCAGTCAATGCTTCTAGAGCCGCTTCGGGAGGCCCCCTTAATTGGTCCCATTCTCGTTGTCGTAGATGCGCTGGATGAATCTAGCGACGCGTCCGGTACGACCGGGTTGCACACCTTCCTCGCTGGCAATATCCACACGCTTCCTTCGAACTTCCGCATCTTGATCACGTCCAGGCCGGAGAAAGACATCGTTAACGCATTCGTTGGAACGGAATGTGTGGAAAAGAGGTATATGAATGACCCGCACCTGTCTTCTCGTACGCATGAAGACATTCACGCCTACATCCACGGGCGCCTTTCCTCTACCGCGTTCCAAGCATATAGTAAGGATCTCGCGGTCAAGGCAGACAGCTCATTCCAGTGGGCAGCTGTTGCATGCGAGTATATCCAATATCCACCACCTGGTCTAGAACAAAGCGAATGCCTAGACGACGTCTTGCATCCGTCTCCCGACCGCGAAGGCCTCAACCCTCTGGACACACTATACGACACGGTCCTTACCAAAACATTTAGCCGCGACTCGGTCCTACCTCGATTCCGATCTGTGATGGGGCCTCTGCTCGCATCATTCGAGCCTTCCTCCATCGACTCCATGACTCGTCTGTGCAAGTATACGACACCACCAGCTCGTCTGGGCGAGGAGACTATTCGTGCCATTGTTGACCACCTTGGCTCGTTGTTGAGCAACGTTACGCTACCCAGCTCATCGCTACCCATCGTCCCCCTACATACATCTTTCCGTGACTTCCTCACCGATAAGAAGAGGTCTGGCAAGTTTTGGGTCAATATAAGCGACGCTCATCGTCAGTTGGCGAGCGGCACTCTTGGCCTCATCCATCACGAGGCTGGTTTCAATATCTGCGGTCTCCAGTCATCGGATCTGCGCAACTCAGACATCCCAGACCTTCCGTCCCGCGTGACCGAACACATTTCACATGTTCTATCCTACGCCTGCCGCTTCTGGGCGGCCCACTTCCAACGGAGCGCTCCCGACGCAAGTCTCGTCAATGAAGCCCAATCACTCTTCAAGGACGACTTCCTTTCTTGGCTTGAATCACTCAGCCTACTTGGGTCTGTCAACCTTGCCTCACAGGCCTTGTCGACCATGAAAACCTGGCAGGCTCAATCCCATGAAGACGTGAGTATTCTCGGGTGCTCTATTGGATACTTTGATAGATCTCATTAGTCATATCTCTGACAGTCGTCGTTGGCGGACCCGCTGAAGACGCTCCAGGTGTGGACCCACGACGCTTCGAAGTTCGTGCGTTATTTCGGGATGCCCATCACACAGAGCACTCCACACCTTTACCTATCCGCCCTCCCGTTCGCTCCGGAAGCCTCTGTTATCTCCCAGCATTATGCAGAGTTGTTTCCGAGAACGTTCTCCCTACGTCAAGGGAGGTTGTCGCATTGGCCGGCACAGGAAATGGCCATCCATGTGGGCGGAGCGTGCGAAAGCATTGCCTTTTCACCGGATGGTCGACGTGTTGCCTCGGGCTCGCATGACAAGACAATTCGGATCTGGGACGCGGAGACAGGACAGGCCGTTGCGGGTCCATTCAAGGGGCACACGGAATTGGTCACCTCTGTCGCGTTCTCGCCAGATGGTCGTCGTGTTGCCTCGGGCTCGCGTGACAAGACAATTCGGATCTGGGATGTAAAGACAGGCCAAGTCGTCGCAGATCCATTCACAGGACACACAGATCGGGTCAGATCTGTCGTATTCTCGCCGGACGGTCGCCGTGTTGCCTCGGGCTCAGACGACAAGACAATTCGGATCTGGGACGCAGAGACAGGACAGGTCGCTGCAGGTCCATTCATGGAGCACACGGATTCGGTCAGCTGTGTCGCGTTCTCGCCGGATGGCCGGCGTGTTACCTCAGGCTCGTATGATAGCACAATTCGGATCTGGGAAGCGGAGACAGGACAGGCCATTGCAGGTCCATTCGCCGGGCACACAAATCCGGTCATCTCTGTCGCATTCTCACCCGACGGTCGCCGTGTTGCCTCGGGTTCAGATGACAAGACAATTCGGATCTGGGACGCAGAGACGGGACAGGCTATCGCAGGTCCATTCACAGGGCACACGGATCGGATCAACTCTGTCGTGTTCTCGCCGGACGGTCGCCATGTCGCCTCGAGTTCCTTTGACACAACAATACGGATCTGGGACGCGGAGACAGGACAGGCCGTCGTAGGTCCATTCACGGGTCACACAAGTTGGGTCACCTCTATCGCGTTCTCGCCCGACGGTCACCGTATTGCCTCGGGCTCACATGACAAGACAGTTCGGATCTGGAATGCAGAGGCAGGACAGGCCGTTGCAGGTCCATCCACGGTCAGCCCATATTCAGTCACATCTGTCGCGTTCTCGCCGGACGGTCGCCGTGTTGCCTCGGGATCAGAGGACAAGACAATTCGGATATGGGATGCAGAGACAGGACAGGCCGTCGCAGGTCCATTCACCGGGCACACAGAAACCGTCACTTCCGTCGCGTTCTCGCCAGATAGTCGGCGTGTTGCCTCGGGCTCGCGCGACCGCACAATTCGGATCTGGGGCACGGAGACAGGACAGGCCGTTGCAGGCCCATTTACCGGGCATAATGATCCGGTCAGGTCTGTCGCGTTCTCACCGGATGGTCGTCGCGTTGCTTCGGGATCGCATGACAAGACAATCCGGATCTGGGACGCGGAGACGGGGCGGGTCGTCTCAGGTCCATTCACAGGACACACGAATTGGGTCACCTCCGTCGCGTTCTCGCCGGATGGTCGCCGTGTCGCTTCGAGCTCGTTTGACGCGACAATCCGGATCTGGGATGCGGAGACAGGACATGCCGTCGCAGGTCCATTCACGGGCCAAAGTTGGTTCACGTCTGTTGCGTTCTCGCCGGATGGTCGCCGTATTGCCTCGGGTTCGTATGACAAGACAATTCAGATCTGGGATGTAGAGAGAGGACAGGCCATTGCAGGTCCATTCAGGAGGCACACAGGTTTTGTGAATTCTGTCGCGTTCTCGCCGGACGGCCGCCGTGTTGCCTCCGGCTCTATGGACAGGACAATTCGGATCTGGGACGCAGAGACAGGACAGGAGGTTGCAGATCCATACACGGGGCACATGGGCTCCGTCGCCTCCGTCGCGTTTTCGCCGGATGGTCGATTCATCGCTTCTGGCTCAGACGACAAGGCGATCCGGTTGTGGGTTATCGATGGTCATTCTGCTGGAATTTCGACGCGTGCGCAAGTATCCCGGCCTCCATTCGCTATCTCTCCCCGAGAGCCCCCCGATAGTGCTTCCTCGAGCTTAGTCCGGCATTCAAGTCGCCTCAATGACAGCGCCAGCATTACGGACTCGTATGTGCATGCGGATCGGTGGGTGATGGACGAAGAAGGCTGGGTTCACGGGGAAGACGGAGGACTCCTCATGTGGGTCCCTGAACCGCGCAGGCTCGGCTTTCGCTACCCGTCCAATGTGTGGGTCATCGCTCCGAATGAGACTATCCTAGATACATCCAACTTCGCTCATGGTGCTGATTGGACAAAGTGTTACGCAGGAAACCCGCAGAATCGTACGAAATCGTAGTACTATTGCTTCGCTGTATTTACTATACGCAGTATGATGGTGCACTCCGCACGATGAAAGCAACTAGCTCTCTGGTAGCGCCTCGCGTGAGGATGTCCATGGGAGGGCCGATCGTGGCCTGAGTGCGGTGGCACGCATGAGATTCAAGGGTGGATATCTGGAGCCCGGGCGTAGGGCGTGCCGTAGCCCGGGACCTGCCCGCGCAGCTGGTCCCATCTGCGTATGTGATCCCATCTCGGCATGCGCGTGGGGTCGCTCATGTTGTTGTTGTTGTTGTTGTTGGACCATCATGAGGTGGCTACAACGTAACAACTTGGCTCGGATTGCCCCCATGAGCGAATTAGAGAGTATACGAGTACAATCTGGTATAATGCACTGTTTACACTGCCAGCCCGTGTACCGCGAGAATCCGTCGGTTGATCGGATCGTAGTTTCCGCATGGTTGGATTAGCGAGCGTCCCGTAATCCTTCCTACAGACCCCTACCATTTTCTGTACAGCTGTAAATCACAGTTCCTTCGCGGCTCCCTCGTCAATTTTTACCGGACCGATGAAATCCAGCGGTCTGGTCCCTATGCACCGCATTCACGGCGTGACTTGAGTGTGACGAGCATCAATATTGCCGTGTCCCATGTGAAATATTCGACTTAGAGCTGCAGCGAGCTTCAACAGCTCGCCATTGCCGATTTCCTCGTATTCCTCGCGCTGAGTCTCTTGACCCACAATTCACAGCAGCATAATGCCCTTCTTTGGCGGCCTTGGACTGGGAGCTCCAACATTGGAGCCTTCAGACGATCCTCCTGCATTGCTCAACCCTGAATGTAAGTTGACTCCTGTGTGCAGTTTTCGTCTCTCCCACCTCCTTTTGTTCACATAG